>CALSCR010003962.1:0-23204 GCA_943704495.1 Pigoraptor chileana | reverse complement strand
GCCCCGGCCCGTCCCCAACACACACACAGAAACATCTGCAGACGTACACACCCCGAACGGCGGCAATATCACGCCGTCTTTCGATCGTCCACCCGCCGATGGCCTCACGTCCTCTCTCAGTCGGCAAGTGGAGGACCTGCGGGTGCGTGGTGCTGTGTGTGTGTGTCATGCAATGTCATGTGTACGAAAAATCTGGTGTGTGTGCTGATTGGATGCATTGCTCATCCGGGGTGCCACTGGTATTTATGATTCGATTATCCTGCTCTGATTTATTTGTTGATTGTTGTTTGCCCATGCGTCGTCCACGCACCAGACGCACGCCGCGGCACTGGAGGGATCATTTGCCCTCGAGCGCCGCAAATTGCTCGGCGAGATCCAATATTTGAGGGTGTGTGTACTGTCTCTGTGCCATTAGATGCCGCTGCCCCTTGGCAGATCTGTGTTCCATCAGCGCCACCTTAATGGACTTCACGTTGTAACGGCCGCATGCCTTTTGATTGCTCTTGTGTTTGCTCCCACAGGACAAGGTTGCATCGCTGGAGGGCGCGTTCATGCACTCGCACTCACGGCGGACATCGCACGTGACCCAGGTGGCGCAGAGCCAGTCGCTGCCTGAGTCCGCGCCTGTTGCGACTATGCAGACGCCGCGGACGTCACACGGCCCGGCATCCCTGGATGGCGTCAGCGTGCGCATGTCCGCAAGTGACGGCGGCGCAAGGGAGGCGCACCACGCGCACCACGCGCACTATGCACACCGATCCACGGACACGCTATTCCCCCCCTCGTCACTGGCGTGATGCGTGTCCCTCTGCCCCTGTACATAGTTGCATGTGCAATGCGTTGGCTGCGTGTCTGTGTGTTTGTTTTGCGTGCCTTCACTGTGGAAATTATAAATTATAACAATCCTGATGCCTACTGATGCTGATGACTATGCATCCTGTGATGGGCGTTTGATGACATTTCCCTGCGCCGTGTGCTGACGGATGGCGCGTGCACCATGCAATATCCACCGCAATATCCACCGCAATATCCACCGCAATACGACAGTCCACACCGCTGCACTATTGGGTTGGAGAGACGCCTGCCGTCCACCCGACTGTCATTCTGGTAGCGCTTGCGCGAAATCCTACCCCTGGCAGTGTGATGGCATGTGGCGACGGCAGCAGGCGGACGCACTCACACTCCCCGTCCGGTCAGCACGCATGACAGTTTATTCCGGTTACAACGCATTGGAGCTGAGTATGTCATGCGGGGGTGAGGAGACGCGGTGCTACAGAGCATGCGCACTCAACCCACCTACGCCACGTTAAGGGAACAACACCGCCACTCGAAAATCAACAAAAATATTCATTTCAGCGGCAAGCAGATGGAGACCGAATTTGCATCCTCATCCATCCTCATAGTCGCCCGTGAAGCCCTGGCACAAATCACACGATGCGCCACACATACGAGTCGGAGGCAGTGAGGTAGCGGACCCAACGGTAGGGCACGTAGGAGCGCCCCCTGTCGATCACGCGCAAGAAGCGTATGCTGAGGCCACTCGCCAGGTACATGGGGGCGTTGAATTCAATGCTGATTGGGCCAATGTCCCTGCGCACCGACGGAGAGGCCGCATCCGCCACGCCGAGCTTGATGCGGAGGGCATACTCTCCGCCGCCAACTGCCCGCCGCACATTCCACACGACCGTCTTGACGCCATCACGTGCCGGCAATGCACCCGACGCCCCCGACGCCCCCGACGCTCCCAAAGCCCCGGATGCAACGTCCTTCACTTCCACCGTCTGTCCACCGCCGGCTATCAGCTCAGTGCTGACGGAGAGAGCGCTCTTTGGTGTCGGTATGCGCACTGCAACTGGCGCACCGGCACCCGCGGGCATCTCGCACCGAAGCTGCCGAGGTCACATCAGTATGGTTAAGATGTGTGCGACACGAACAGACGGGCCACAATTGGAAACAAATGCAATCAAACGGAACAAATAAGAGCGCCCACCTTCACGACAATATCGAGCCTGTTCGCGCCCACGGGTTCCATGAAGGTGGATAATTTGAATGGAAGCACCACACCCGAGCCCGACATGCGGTAGGACATGACTGTGAACTCGCCCTCCGGGGGTGTGATTGACAGGGCGCGCTCACTCTCAAAGTGGCTCAAGTCGACCGTCGAGTGGAATGTGCAGTCGTCAAGCACAACCGCACCATACGACTCGGAGCTGACCACAGCGGACCGACAACAATGGTGAATGAAAATGAGGGGAAAAGGTAAGCACTCCTGCTTTCACTCGCCACCGACATCGCCCAATACAGCACCCGCGTGCGTGAGAGAGCAGGTCACAGGTAGCCAACACGCGACACATGTTCTGTCCCCATCAGCGTCCATGCGGAGTCACCTGTATCCGCGTGCCGATGCAGCCGCGCGACCAATGACGAGATCGTGGTTGAATCCAAGGCGGAGTTCGGGTGTTCCCGCCAGAAAACTCTTCATAGTGAGCGAGCCGTCGACGTCGCATCGCACGGTCGCTCCATTTGGCCCAACAAGAAGGGTGATGCGCTCGATGAGATCCACAAAGACCTTGCCATTCAAACCGGAGCATTGAAGGAGCATTGAAGGAGCATTGAAGGAGCATTGAAGGAGCAGAATGGGGCAGACGACAGCAGATGTTTGGAACAAAAACATGCAGGATTCAAATCAGTCCAATTTTATGCCCGCGGACTCGACAAAGGGGAGGCGGAGACACATCACGTGAGGTGCCGCATGTCAGCCAATAAGACAAGGTCGCCGTGATAAGTATGATCGGGCAATAATATGATGACACAATTGCACAACAGAATAGTGGGTTCTAGGGGAGACGTCAAGACAAGACAACGCTTGCAGACAACAATTGCGCCACTACAAACGGCATTCCGACACAGAATCAACAGCCACACATCCACGACACACAACCTACACCCACCAACATCCACACAGCACCGATCACCGTGCGAGTCCGACAAACACACACGCACACACGCACGCACACACACACACACACACGCCCACACACACACACCTCATTCTTCCCAGAGCGCTGTTTGGAAGCGACTGGCTTGTTTGCTGCACTGGTGGGGACGGTTGTGCGGTCGCTGCGTCCAAAGCCAAGCAGACCCCCGGATGCATTGCCATCGTCCACAACAATGGGCTCGTTGTACACAAACGCCTTGAGCTGGTCGGTCGAGGCTGTCTGGACATAGCCAAAATCAAGCTGCGACAGCACACACACGCACACGCACACAGCGCACATCCATTGAGTGTGTTTATGAGATTGCTAGGTATAAGAGGCATGCTTCCATAAACATGAAGAGAATCAAAAGGGAGCAGTTCAGCGGAGTGTGATGCGCATGCACACACATTCTCCGCGTGCAGTAACACGTTGTCAAGGCGATCACAAAGGCATAGAGCGCCCCTGACACACACGCACACATGACGCACAAACACATGCATCAATGCACCCCCCACAGCATGCACGCACCAGCTCATCGAGTAATTCATACACAAGCACAAAGTTTGTTCGCATCGACTCTTCGTTGAGAACTCCACAATAATCTGCAACGATTCGAGTGTAATCAGCATGTGAGGAAGAGGGGTTGGTAAGGTGACGCACGACGACCGAAAGCAAATCTGCTCACCTTTTATAATGCTTGAGACTCGCTGCAAAAACTCAACAACAAATGTTGGGGACACGTTGAACTTGGAAGTGGCCACAAAATACAGCGCATTGCGCTTAATGTGCACATACTGCACATCATCCACATTCTGGAAATAGCGGGAGTGGAGTGGAGTGTTTGGTGGTGCGATTGTGTGTGTGTGCGTGTGTGAGTGCGTGCGCGGGTGGGGGGTTATCCATTGTGGTCGCATAATTCCAGTAAGAATACCCCACATGCACGGGCAGCCAGTACCGAGCACATTAGCACTCGAGGCAGCACCGCAACAAGAAATAGGTCCGTACAGCATCTACCACTTGTTACAGATGTGCATGGGCACACATCACCGTCGCCCCACTTACAAATGCCGGAGGAGCATTCCCTTTCATGGCCTGGATCTTCTTGAAGAAGATCTCTGTTGATGATCGCGGCACATCAGAGCGGTCTGTTGAAGTGCAGGCAACACAAGAGGCTGAGGAAGGCAACGGCTGCACTGCACTGTCGCACACAACGGAGAGGGATGACGCAATGGGATGACGCAATGAACACGAAGCAAGCACAAAGTACACACGCGCACATGGCACTGCCATCCACTTGGACAGTCTGCACTTGCGCACGCGCCATGATGGAGTAGCCCGTCAGGCGGATGGCGGATACAGTCCCGGTGCACGATCGTGTCCCCCCGCGCAGAGAGGACAAAGAGCTGCGACAACATTCCACAGCTGTCGGTTGCTCCACAGCCCTCAAAGTGGGTCTGGGTGAGACTTCAGTACTTTTACGCCTCAGGCACACCGCGCCCGTTCGCTCTAACGGGTAAGGGTGGGAGTGGGGGTGGGAGTGGGAGTGGGAGTGGGAGTCAATGGGTCGTCACGCACAACTAAAACCAAAAGAGCATAATCGCCACGAGTCAGTCGCACGCATCTGGGGCGCGCATTCGGGAGAGCGCGAGTGGCATATGCTTTGAATGGGTCATTCGCTGGTGGTCATGCGGCAGACTCTTTGTAAACAAAGGGCAGGGTTTTCTGTCGACTTGCGCATTCAGTTGCTGATGTGGACCTTCACGTGACCTGTGCCTTTTTTTGAACTCCACAAAGGTAAAATTTCCCTGACAGACTACTCCCCGCTGAGGCTAGTCATATACAAGCATTTACGGCAATGCGACAACTGGTCATTCCAGCGTTCCGAGAACGCAGAGAAAGATAGAGAGGCCTTTCATTGCAAACCCCCTCACTTAAAAGCCCATCGACTAAAGTCCATCGACTCTGACAAGAGGGAGAAAGAGGAAAAAGAGACAGACAGAGTGCAGCGCGCCGCAAGAAAAAAGTAGCGCTTTCAGCTCGACAAGATGTCCGCAGGCACAGCGACGGTCTGTCTTGACCGCGTCTATCAAGGGCCCATGGCTCATTCCAGAGGCGCAGGTGACATTGAGATCATCGACGACGCTGTGCTCGGTGTTGGAACCGATGGCAAGGTGTGTTGTGTCTGTTGTTGGATGCTGAAGACAGCACAGACAGCATCGGGAAGCACTTCTGTGGCTGTGTATCGTGCCTCCCTGCCTCCCTTGAGTGTTTGCAATTGTGTGGCCATTGCTCTCCGATCTACATTAACACCGCACTCCCGCGACAGATACTCTTTTTTGGGCAAGCAGCAAACCTGCCGGACTATCTGGACACGCACGGTCCGGACTTCTCCGCGGTGACTCACCTGCCTTCGATGCAGATCATGATTCCCGGTTTCATCGACACGCACTGCCACGCCCCACAGTATCCGAACGCCGGCATCGGTGCGTCAGATGGAGAATGGGTGCTTAGACAGGGATGCTCTATTTGGGCAGGCGCCAACTGTACATTTTGTAGACATAAATTGAATTTAACGGCCATTATTCTACCCTTTCTTGCTGTGCGCTCACCCTCGCACTCTCGTGCACACGCATACATACACGCACACACACACACACATACGCACAACGTACGTGCCCGCACAACACACACCCACGCACACACACACACACATACATACACACACACACGTACACGCACACTCGTACACACCCACGCACACGCACACACATACACACTCATACACCCATACACGGGCACACACTCTCGTTCACACACTCTCGTTCACACACTCGCACACCACGCCCAGGTCTTGATCTTCCTCTGCTCGGGTGGCTACAGAAATACACATTTCCCACGGAAGCGCGGTTTGCGGACCTTGAATTTGCACGGAAAATGTACCCCGATGTTGTATCGCGGACCCTGCGCAACGGCACAACCACGTGCTGCTACTTTGCGACGACGCACCTCGAGGCCTGTCTTGCCTTGGTGTGTGTGCCTTGGTGTTTGTTCGTTCCCCCTTGACTTTTGATTCGTTGCTTTATGGACTTGTGATTGCTGTTGTAAGATTGTACGAATGATACGTGCTGGCCAGTAACCTTCCAAGGCAATGCCTTGTCATTCCTCCGCAACGCACCGCGCGCGTACAACCAGCACTGACCGTGTTGTCACATACACGACTTTAACTGGTTTGAATGTGCCGCGTTCCTTTTCAGGCGGACATTGCGCGCACGGCGGGCCAGCGTGCCCTCATTGGCAAGGTGTGCATGGACCGCAACTCCCCCGATTTCTATATTGAGACGACGCGCGAGTCTGTTGAGGGCACGGTCGCCCTCATTGAGAAGCTGCGGGCGTCGGGGGATGCCCATCCGCTTGTCACGCCGATAGTCACCCCGCGCTTTGTGCCCACGTGCTCAGAGGCCCTTATGGCGGAACTGGGACAGATTGTGAAAAAGTAGGATTATCTACTGTTTGTCAAAGCAGTACTTTGTGCCTGTTTCTGCAGCGTTTTGTGTGTTGCTGTGTGTGCTGTGACGATTTTGATTACTCTGATGGCTGTAATGTACAGGGATACATACGCACCCCTTGTGAAGAATGGCAGCATGCACATCGGGCATCGCAACCCTCAGTGGTTATGGATGCTGCCACAACTAACGAGCACGCCTGATGCGTTTGGGTGTGCAGTTACGATGTGCCCGTGCAGACGCACCTCGACGAAAACAAGGAGGAGGTGGCCTGGGTTGCCAGTCTCCATCCCAACGACGCCAACTACGCCGCCGTGTATGACCGATTCGGCCTTCTCACGAACCGCACTGTCCTCGCTCACGGGTTTGTGTGCATGTGTGCGCTGTGCTTTTGCATGTGCTTGCGCGGACATTTTGGTCGATTTCTGCATGAGTGACTATGTGCTCGTGTGAGTATTTAGAGGCAACCTTCGATCCAGTCCCTGGATGCGTGGTTTGCTGCTGTACCTAGTCCCAATATCATGCCTTGGAATCCGTGTGCATGTCACCCAAAAAATAACTGACTTAAAATCGTGCGTGTCTCCGTCATTTTGATGCAGTGTTCATATCACCGACGACGAATGCGCCCTCATTCGCGAACGACAGTCGGGCATTGCGCATTGCCCAAACTCCAATTTCAGGTGTGTTGTGCCTCCGTGGACTGCATTGAGCCACTCGGGCGATTGCTTGTGTGCGTTGTCCTCTCCCCCCCCCCCCCCCCCCCCCCCGCGGCTCATCCCCATTTCCCTCTCGGTTTTGCAGCCTTGGGAGTGGCGTTTGCAACGTCCGTCGCCTGCAAAAGGCTCAGGTAAAGGTGTCCCTGGGCACAGATATGAGTGGCGGATACCACCCGAGCATTCTGGACGCTGCCCGCAACGCACTCGTCGCATCTACCGTCGTCCACATGCTCGATGCGCAGTGGCAGAGATTTGAATTCCGCGACCTCTTTCACCTCGGCACGCTGGGCGGTGCGGAGGTGCTCGGAATGGACTCTACAATCGGTGGGTTTGATCGACTTTCCGATTATTGTTGTGATTCAGCAAATACTCTCCAAATTTCTGTAGAGGTGACCGATCCTTCTGTCGCCCATATCAATGGCTTGGCGTCCTGGTGATTGGCCCTGTGGCTTTGATCACTTCGTGCGGCGACTCACTTTCGCCCTATCCTGACAGTCCTCTGCAATTTGCATCGCATGTGCTTTCGTCTCTTATGCATTGTCCGCTGATTTCGGCTTCCTCGATGCATTTAAATGCGCTTCTGGATGGGCGGATAGGCAACTTTGTTCCCGGGAAATTCCTCGATGCTCTTATTGTGGACCCCCTTGCGGACGACTCTCCTTTTGACGTTTACGACTCCCAAGAGCTCGCTGACGTTCTCCAAAAGTTCATGTTTCTGGGTGACGACAGGTATGTTCCTGCAATGAATCAAATGCTTCCAACGTGGTCAGTGGGTAGCAGCCGACGCTGGTGTGGGATGCGTAAAGTGGGATCTGGGCTCAGCTGTCAAAGTGAGTGGTGTGCCTGTTGAGGTTGTCTTGGCGCACACTTACATGGTTTTGTATGAATGCATTCGCACCCTTCATTTCCCTTGACGGACGGACGGACAGGAACGTCGACACTGTCATTGTTGCTGGCAAAGTGGTGCATCGCTCTCGGTCAAGCCTGGCGCGACAGGCACTCGCGGCCAAGTGTGGTCTGTCGGAGTGATTCGGCCACGAGAGTGTGTGTGTGTGTGTCGTGGCTTTGCATCCTCTGCGTGCGCCTCAGCAGAATGATGCGTGCGATACAATGATAAACTGGTATAGATGCGATTTGAATTGGTCATACCACGGCCTTTTAGCCGGTTGGCCGTCTCGTACCTGCGTGTCAATGATCGTGCAGCTAGCTGTCTTCTCCGAATGTAGACGACCGTTTGCACGTGCTAACCGCTAGCTTCCCATGGTGCCCTGGCAGTATCACGCACAGTGTAAACCCCACGTTACCCCAGTCTGCCAAGTGAGAACCCGACGCAACATTGGTAACGCTTATTTTTGCATTTAATTTAACTGGGCACCTTATTCTCATTAATCAGTCTCAGTGGTAAGTTATGAATGTTTACCAGTTCTCTCTGTATCCACATGTGGAGTTCATGCCCACAACCCCAAAGACGCTGATTTGAATCCAATATTTGTGAATACATTCTCACATGTGGAGTCGTGAGCACTGTAGCCCCCAAGTAATGTGATTCATGTGGAGTCGTGAGCACTGTAGCCCCCAAGTAATGTGATTCTCCTTTTTCTTTCGTCACCGTGGTCCCTCTGCCGTGATTGGGGGAGCCTGGGGATTGCAGTCGCCTAAAGTGCGAATTATCAAAACCTAATGGGGGCCTGTTTCTAGTTCCGCGATAGCATGACTGTAACACCAGTAGACGACGAGTACTCAATCTCTCATGGTGATTTTCGAGAAGTCTCAACGAGCCCCCCTGACTCGCACAAGTTTGCTCAGCTGCAGTGACAACACACACACACACACGGGACGACGTTCAAGATGGAATGCGAGCCGCCAACAAGAATGTATTACAGCAAAACCAATGTCAGCATCATGGCCAAACGGCGGCGCATGGACAACGCTCTCGCCTAACGCATGGTGGGCATGGCAACAGCGGCTTTGCGGTGGGTCGCATCCGTCTCCTTCCACAAGCTCGTGATTGTCTTCGTCTGGGTGTAGAAGTTGATGCCCGCCTTTCCGTAGAAGTTGAGGTCGCCAAAGAACGACTTGCGGGATCCCGTAAACGAGAACATGGGAAGCGGGACGGGAATGGGGACATTGATGCCAATCTGCGTGGCATTTCGACCGCAGTTCGATGGCGCAGATGAGACCACAGACATAGCGCATGGACAGCGCAAAAACAATGCGTCAACAGCGACACACACATCTTACGACACAAGCACGCACCTGGCCCACGTCAACCTCAGTCTGGAACTTGCGAGCGGTCGCACCGGAGTTGGTGAAGATTGCAGTGCCGTTGCCATACGGGTTGCTGCAATGCGCGGTCAGGTACGTCACATGATGAGTCAGAACGACAGTATGGAGACACAGATTAAACGGGATGCATAATCCCGGCGTGCAGCACAAAGACCGACAGATAGACACTCACTTGTTGATGATTTCAATGGCCTCATCGAGGGTGTCAACGTTCAGACACACAAGCACGGGGCCAAAGATCTCCTCCTGGTAGCACGCCATGTTGGGCTTCACCTGAGGAAAGCAGCAGTCACAAACAGCATCACCGCGCAAAGGTCGCACATTAGTCCAGACCAACGCAAAACAGGTAGACGCGCGCGCTCTCTCTCTCTCTCTCTTGCGAAGTCTATGGGCATAGCGCCTAAGACACTGACTTGAATCCTACACACACTCTCTCCGTTGACTAGACGCAGGGGTCAACAGGGCGCATGGGGCAGTCACGTGATTGGACATATCGCCATCAGCCCGACATGTAGAGTCCATGGGCACAACGCCCAAGACACGGGCTTGAATCATATCAATCAACGCGGCATCCACAAGCAAAAATGCAGAAACAGCGCTAACTGAAGGAAAAGTAAGAGACATATCAATGCAGACACGCACGTTAGTGAGAATGGTCGGGCCGACAAAGTTTCCGCTCTCGTATCCGGGCACCCGGATGTTGCGGCCGTCGAGAATGAGCGATGCGCCCTCGTCAACGCCCGACTGAATGAGGCGGTGCACGCGGTCCTTTGCGGCGGGCGAAATCAGCGGTCCAATGTCGGTACCCGGGAGGAGTCCGTTGTTGACCTGCACGTGAAACGGCAAGCACAACGCAACAAAGCCGTGTTATCAAGTGATGCAAGCATGTGCAGCCACAGCACACACACACTCACAAAATCAGTCACATACACAGACACAATAAGTCACACATAAAACATACACTCCCACAATCGGTCTCTACAATAATAATGAAACAGTGTCGCAATGAACTAACATTCCCATTCAAAAGCATTAACAGGCTGAGAAAAATCCAACATCAGGCACAAACATAGATGCCATTGCACGCAACAATCCCATGCGACACCAACACCAACCCTACACAAGCCTACGACGGAAAGAAGCAGCGCTCGTGTTGGGTTGGGCGCCACAGCGAGCACCACTGCCACAACAGCATCAGTTCAAAGACCAAATACAAATCAAACACTGTCAAGGACACCAAACAGCAGCATACCTTGAGGTTCTTGGCGCGCTCGATGAGGTCACCCATCCACTCCTTAGCCTCGCCAACAAACACGGCTGTGGAGAGGGCCATGCACCGCTGTCCTGCCGCGCCAAACGCAGCTCCAACAAGCTGATTCAGCGTCATCTCCTTGTTGGCGTCGGGCATGATGATGCCGTGGTTCTTGGCGCCATTGTTGCACTGCAAGTAATGCAACATGGAAAGAGAACGACACGGGTGTCAGTAAAAGAGGTATAACGAAAAAAAGTGGGGATGAACAAGAAACAGACGTATATTGCGACGACATTGCACATGGATAGACAATCAAGTCGCAAACTATTGATATATAATTACAAGCATTGGATTCCACTGTCACACGACATGAGGAACAAAAAAACACCACTGAGGCAGGCTAACAGTGATACATAGACTTGTCCCTAAGTGACATATAATAATTCAAGTCACACTCCACAAGGACAGAGACAACAACAAAGAGAGATATAATATCCAAGTCAGTGTTGTGGCTACGCCCTGAGCTCCACGAACACAGGAGACAGAGACAGAAGCAGCGAGATAGAGAGAAACAGCCACAACTAACCTGCACGCGCTTTCCGTTCGCGGACGCCCGCCCGTAAATGTGGGCACCAGCGCGGTCGGATCCAACAAATGACACAGCCCTTCACACGGAGGTGGCAGAGAAGGGAGAAAGTACACAAATGTTGTTGGTGAGCATAAAGAACTGAGCTAAAGTGGCAGGACAGCCAGGTGTCAGCCAGCCAACCTGATTGCCGGATTGTCGCAGATGAAGTTCACCGAATCAACCGATCCGTGGATGACGTTGAGGACGCCGTCGGGCAGACCCGCCTCCTTTGCAAGCTGCGTGAGCATCATGGCGGCGCCGGGATCGCGCTCGGAGGGCTTGAGGATGTACGTGTTGCCGCAGACGACCGCCATGGGAAACATCTGCAGATGCATCCGCACACCATGCATGCAAGTGACATCCATCAAATGGCGAACGAGGAGTGACCGGATACACAGACGACAGGACACGCAATGACGGCAGTGTGACTGTGAGTGTGTGCAATGGTTGTCTCTCACTCCCACCCACACACACAAAGGGAAATCCAAATAAAAAGGTCGCCTGGTGTTACAAGGTGTTACAAGTGAGGCAGAGCAGCAGCGCACGCAGCATACCCAGAGAGGAATCATGGCGGGGAAATTGAAGCTGTCTCGGTCCGACACCGGGAGAGACGCATTAATAACAGTCGAACAAAACAAAAAACCAAGCAGAAAGGCACCGAATCAGCCATGGGATTCACACATGCGCAAATATGGAAAAGTGACAGGGCCAGACGCAACATAGGACCCCTCATGCATGTTTTTCGCAATCCCAAATGCGCACAATGCATACAGGGAAAAACCAGAAGGATTGATGTCAAAAAAAAAGACACACTCTCCACCACCAGCAGCAATCTAATGAAGAGAAAACCACGCGTGCACTCGCTGTGGCATGTGCCAAGCCAAGACGAGAATGCGCACATGGCGCTACCCACGGAGCAATGCCCGCGCAGACGCCCAGAGGGAACTTGTATGTGTACGTGTCCAGGTCCTGGCTGAGGGATCCCGCAGTCTCACCAAGCATCAGAGACGTCACCGAGCATGCGTGCTCAACAACCTCTGCGGTCAAGACAACGCACAGGGTGGCAGCAGTGCGGGGATACATGCGATCAATGCATGTTGGATGGCGAAAGGACACAAAATCACGCGATGGGTGGACGAGGGAGAGGGGCAAGGATGGAAGGTAAGAGTACCCTGTACACCACCCTATGTAACAGAAATGAAACGCCCAGACAATGGCAATCACAAATCGAAGAATGGTGAGCGTGCAGACAAGAGCGCACATCCACACGAGGATCCTGTAGACAGCCCATTCACACACTCACGGAGGCCACGGAGAACGTCACCCTCAGCGTCTGCAAGCGTCTTGCCCTGCTCAATGGTGATGCTCTTCGCAATTTCCCCCTGCACACAGTGCCACGCACGCCACACCACACCCCATGCAAGGTACACACGAGATTCGCCGAGTTGTATTCAGTTAATTGGAGGGAGAGTTGTAAAAGAGCGCACATTATCAACAGTCACAATGGTCTGCACAGATTAAGAGAGTGCAGTAACCACGCACCATATTCTGGCGGATGAGGTGCTGGAGGTTGAACATGACGCGCTGGCGGGTGAGCACAGATGTCTTGCTCCACGACTTGAAGGCCGCCGAGGCAGAGTCCACGGCCGCCTGCATCTCGTCCTGCGTGGCGACGGGCACACGGGTGACAACCTCCTGCGTCGCCTGCAGCAGATAACGCCAAAATGCACAAAACACACACGTACACGCGTTATTGATGCCGAATCACGTGCCACGTCACATTGAGACGGAATTCATGTTGTCAGACGCAACGAGCGCGCCTACTCACAGGGTTGTGCACATCGAGCCACTTGTTTGTCTTCGAGTCCACAAACTGGCCATTGATGAACAGCTTGGTCGTGGGCTGCGAGGGCGATACGGGCAAATAAGCGAATCATTCGTCGGTTTAAAAGCCGTCCACAAATTGGTGCCCAGCAGAACAGCAATGAAGCGCACGACACGGCCCACTGCAGCCTGAGCAACGCAGAGACGATTTTTCCACAAATCACTGCGCACGCCACTCCACCCAGAACTGCACAAACGCAACGCAACCCACCGCGGATGCCTTCGCTGCAGATGCAGCGGCAGAGTGCGCGCCACGGAAGCCCAAGCGGACAGCCTTTTGAAGGATGAGGAATGTTGTAATCAGCACCACCAAGCAGCATACATCTTCAATTTGATTAGAACATGGGACATACACACTATTATTGCACCGATCTATTGAAACGAAGGAAAAATCACGGCAACATGTTGTAAGCATGGTGGCGCGCACCTGAGCGGCAAAGGAAGCCTTTGACGACAGCATTTTCGTAGTATCGAACAATTGAGCGACGGTCGAGACTGAAAGTGCAGTGTGTGCGGGCCTGTATGTAATAGAGTATGTTTACGACGTCTACGCAATGCGCAACGCGATCTCCAGTCGATGGCAAGCACTGGTGGGTACGGTTTGTCTGCAAAAAGAGAAGGGAGACGCAACTACTGACACATTGACCTCAAGCCCGGGCCCCCACAGCCCCTATGTCAGAAACTCAATACTCAGCTCCATTCAGATTGAAAATGGTGCTTTCTCTGCAACTCGCCATACTGATTGATCATCGCTGAATAGTAGAAGGAAACCTTTTGACGGAATGACGCCATTGCTGTGATGACGACCGTCAACGCCTAGGGTTACGTGGCAAACCCAACCCTAGGGTGACCTGCCCCCAGCCCCAGATCCCCATCCGAGACCGTTGAATTGGAAACATGACGAAACTATGTGTGGATTTTCGCAATAATGCCCAGTCTGTCACGAGTGCGAGGGGCGGACTCCGGTATCAGCCTATTAAGTAGGAAGAATGTCGCAGACTTCTGATACATGTGCTATAGAGAAGCAAGTCAGACAAGACTACTAAAGAG
This sequence comes from Pigoraptor chileana, assembly GCA_943704495.1. Taxonomy (NCBI): domain Eukaryota; class Filasterea; order Ministeriida; family Capsasporidae; genus Pigoraptor; species Pigoraptor chileana. The sequence goes on along the minus strand of CALSCR010003962.1, from coordinate 8,907 downwards.
AGTGCGAAATCAAGTGGAGCTTGCTCCCATAGTGGGCCCATAGTGGACGATTACTTCACCCAAAAAGGTCACTTGACGCCATACGCACGCGCTGCACGACCACACACACACACACACACACACACACACACACACACACACATACACACGCAAAACACTCACGAACACACTTCTCACACAAGCTATTGACACCCTGCACCGACATTTAAATCATGCATTCGAATGTTTAATCCTACAGCATAAGCCTTTGTGAGGACAGAATCAAGGCTCTTGTACTAACTTGAAAATGGTGAGTGGTTTGCTATCATTTCGATCCATCAAATCTTGAGGTTTTCAATTGCTCACTCAACTGTGCCTTTATATTCACAGACGTCGTACGACAACAAGGGACCCAAGCCCGAGACGGGCCGCTTTGTGAACTTTGACCACGTGCGCTTCTGGGTGGGCAACGCAAAACAGGCGGCGACCTACTACTGCACCCGCTTTGGATTTGAGCCCCTTGGATACCGCGGCCTTGAGACTGGGGATCGCGAGGTAGTCTCGCATGTTATCCGCAAAAACAATGTGACGTTTGTCTTTGAGTCAGCCCTCAATCCTGGCAACAAGGAAATGGGCGATCACCTCGTTACGCACGGTGACGGTGTCAAGGACGTGGCGTTTGGATGTGAGAACGCTCGCGGCATTTACGAATTTGCCATTGCCAATGGAGCCCGCTCTGTGCGCGCTCCCTGGGAGGAGACGGACGAGAATGGCACAGTCGTCATGGCCACCATCCAGTCGGTGCGTTCGTGATTCATTTCATAAGCTGACCTTGTTTCCTTGCCGTGTGTGTTCTGTGCGTGTGATCTTCTTGTGCCTTGAATCCATCATGCGATGTTGTCCTTCGTTTCAGCTCGCTTATATGTTCACTTCCCACTTGGTTCTGCTCTGACAACAGTATGGCGACACGACGCACACCCTTGTCGACCGCACCAGCTGGAAGGGCGATAACACAGTGTTTCTCCCTCGATACCGCAAGTCGTCGACGCCCGATCCTCTCCTTGCTGGACTGTGAGTGGACCAGTGTTCTGGGCGAACAATTATCTTTATTTGAAATACCCCGCGCCATTTGGCCGTGTTTTTGTGGTTGAATTTATGTGTGGTGGCTGCCATGTATTAACATCCGCGCGTTGTGACATGGGGTGTATGACATGGATCTGACCGACTACATTTTGATTTGTGCGATACTGCAGCCCCGACACACATCTTGGCTTTGTTGACCACTGCGTGGGCAACCAGCCTGACCTTGCGATGGTCCCCGTGTGCGAGTGGTACGAGAAGACGCTCCAGTTCCACCGCTTTTGGTCTGTGGATGACACGCAGATGCACACGGACTACTCTGCTCTCCGCTCGATTGTCATGACCGACTATGACGAGGTCATCAAGATGCCCATCAACGAGCCTGCCCCCGGAAAGCGCAAGAGCCAGATTCAGGAGTATGTCGAGTACTACGGGGGTGCGGGCGTGCAGCACATTGCCATCAACGTCCCCGACATACTCGCGGCCGTGCAGAATCTGCGCGCACGTGGCGTAGAGTTTCTCACCATCCCCACCAAGTACTACGACAACCTGCGAGCGCGTCTTCGTACGGCATCGATCAAGGTGAAGGAGTCTCTGGATGTGATTCAGGACCTTCACATTCTGGTCGACTACGACGAGGGCGGCTATTTGCTGCAGATCTTCACCAAGCCGCTCGAGGATCGCCCCACGCTCTTTATTGAGATTATTCAGCGCTTCAACCACCAGGGATTTGGCGCCGGCAACTTCAAGGCTCTCTTTGAGTCGATTGAGATTGAGCAGGAGCGCCGCGGCAACCTGTAACACTGCCCACTCCTTTGCTTGTGCGTCGTCTTCAGCTGTGTGTTACCGACACGATCCGTCGTGGGTTATCGTCCCTGTCTTGTGTGGTGTCACTCGGTCTGTGTTTTCTTTGGTGTTTGTCGTGGAGACATTACTGGATATTTTCTCCGTGTCTGCGCCTACTGTACGTGCCGGTCTGCCTTAGTGTTTTTTTTCAATAAACAATCATTAGCCGAGCTCTCGGCCGAATTTGTGGCGGGAAATCATTCGACATTCAGCACCTTCAAAATTTGACAGCATATAGCGGACTGCTGCATGCATGTTTCGAGAAGAATCATTTCTGTCTTCAAAATTACCCGTGTGCTCCATATAATTTGTTACCCATGTGCTGCATATAATTTGTTACCCGTGTGCTGCATGTGTTTTGACATGTTATAAACTTTGACCTCGGCTCGGCTGGAACGACATACTGGATCGCAGACGCAGGCACTTGTGCGCAGAAGTGCACAAAGCCCCCAGTCGGAAGACCGTTATGCCCACGTGCCGCACATAGGCGGAGGCAGGCGGCGCACGTGCGGCCGCTTCCTGCGCAGAGGATGACGGCCTCGTTTGTTCCAGAGACGCCACTCGGCATACGCACCCGCATCCCCGAAACACCGCACGCTCTGCTCACCCGGCGGGACGACGGTGCAAATGGAGATGCGGAACGCGACTTTCTCACATTCGACCTCTCTCCCGAATTCCCTTGCCTTCGCATGCATCCTGGAGAGAGGCTGGCTTCGCGAATGACCACCGACAGCGTTGATGCGGCTATCACCCTGGGCAAAGTGATGCGCACAACGACGACAGAGCGGCATCTTGACTTTGCGGGCGTCGGTAGCGGGGCTGCGGGCAGTGTGCACGTGGAGCCGGACGTCCTCACGGCCGCCGGGGATGCCGGCAGTGGATCGGAGGACAGCCCCATTCTGCTTGATGGTATGGCAAGTCACGTGCACCCAGTGCCGCAATACGGCGGGCTCATTGGCGAGCGGTGCGCCGGTGCGGGGCGCAAGCTGGTGAGGGCAGCGGTGCTTGCTGCCGGGAGTGATGTGCTGTCCCACGCGAGGACGGCGGAGCATGTGGCGGGTGTACAGAGCGGGAAGCTCAAGCGGTTGCGCCGGATGATGTCGGGGGACTCGTGTGCATCTGGTGACTCTGCCGGTGACTCCCATGACTCGGGTGACGGAGCCGTGAGTGTGCGTGTAGCAGCCGACGCGGGGGACGTGGTGATGATTGGGACGCAGAGTGACAGGGTGGGTGGCGTGTGTGCTTTTGTTCGACAGCATAAATGCTTTGTCGCTCGTGCGGAGGTCTTGTATTCGAACCATTGAGTTTTACTTATTCCCCCTCCGGACTGCAGGACAATGCCGTTGACGGTGTGCGGCGAGCAGCAATGGCACGTGCGCCACGCACCGGACTGGAGCGCCCTCGCCCGGCAAGTGCAGATGACATCTACACTTACCGCCGCCGGCGGCACAGCGACACCTGGACTGCAGAGGAGACTGACAGTGACGATGGGCCAGCCGCCGCTGCCTTTGAAACGAAGCGAAGGCAGCTGATTCGCGTGGGCGGCAGCGATTCCGACGAGGAAGAGGAGCTGCGGTCGGCTCCCAGGCGTCGGTTGCGGCGTGTCACTACGATGATGGCGTCATCCGCATCATCCATGTCCGGGTCAGAATCACCCGTCGACACTTTGGGTGACCACGACGACGAAATCGCAGACGAAATATTCCGTGCGGCGGGCGGAAGGTTGGATTTTGCGAGTGCTCGGCAGAAAACGAGGGTTCCGCGAGGCGTGCCCCCGCGACCTGCCAGCGCACCCGCAGCAACGGCACGGCGTGTCAGCCGACGCATCGACTGCGAAGGGCCAGACATTCTGGGCATGTGTGACGAGGACGAGGATGACGCGGACGAGGACGCGGACGGCGACTGCAGCGATGACAGCGACTATGCGGGAGGGTGCGGGGGCGTGGCGGACGCAGGGCATAAGGACGACGGGTTCGATGACGGCGGGTTCAGCGATGGCGCGTGGGATGCCGGGGATACGGGGGATGTGCGTGTAGGCGTCCTCTCGTTTTTCAATGAGGCGCATGAGAAGGAAATTGCCCGGCTGCAAGGCTCCAACGCGAAGAAGGCGGCCTTGGTGGTGGCGATGCGACCCTTCGCAGACATGGACGATTTGGTGTGTGTATGCGTGTGCGGTGTGTGGTGTGTGTGTGTGTATGTTCGCCGTGCGTTTGCATATATGCTGCACGAGTCGTATGTCGACTGTTTTCAATGTTTTATGGTTTTGCTTCTTTGTAGGACTTACACATTCTCCGCCAATCCACACGCACCTACACAACACCCTCTCATGTATGCACATGCTCCCATACACGTGACACTCCAGACCACGAGGCTTCAGGCGGCCAAGGGGCTCGGTGCTCGACTGGTCGACGTCTACGTGGACACTCTTGGCAAGATTTCTGCACTGAAGCGGCTGATTGGCGAGTGCACTGCGATTGCGCGCCGCCTCCACCGCTCGTGCACTTCTCTCCGCCGCCACATCACATCCTCTGCCACGGCCGACAGTGCACCGGGGATTGATGCGGATGGCAGCAACCAAGCGGACGCCACGAGCGCATTTGATGCCGCCGCCCTCGCCGCCCGCTGTCCCGCGCTGGCAACGGCGGCCGGCGAGGGCCTGCTGAAGCCGTACCAGCTGGAGGGCATCGAGTGGCTTCTCACGCTGCGGAAGGAGAAGGTCAACGGCATTCTCGCGGACGAAATGGTGGGACTGTGCGCCCGCTTGACACGTGCACGTGACATGTAATCGCTGTCAGCGGTGTTCACATCGTGCTTTTTAGTCGTGTGCGCGTGTGACTGACTATCTGATGCCAATACGCCTGTCTGCCCCGACTCGCAGGGGCTGGGCAAGACCGTGCAGACGGCATGTTTTCTGGAGATCGTGTGCACACAGTACGGGGATTCCGGGCCGCATCTCATTGTAGTCCCATCCTCCACACGCGGTAAGTGTAGAGCGGATCGATCCGCCCACCTCCACTCATTCCCCTCGTGCACAGCACACCATATGCACACAATCAAACCACACACAGCGTACTGTGAGCGCAATTGACTGTTGTTTGGTTATGCCGACAGAAAACTGGGAGCGAGAACTGGCCAAATGGTGTCCCAGCCTCGAAGTGATGGTCTATGCGGGTGAGTCTCGGTGTGATTGATTGCTGTTTTGTTTGTTGTTTGTTGAATTGCTTTTGCTCACATCTGTGCAACACAAGACTTGTGCGCCTGATCTGCGCCTGACATTCCGCAACGCCTGCCGTGTGTCTATCGTGTGTCTGTCGTGTGTTGTGATGCCTTGCGTTGCCCACAAAAGGTTCGGCTGCCGAGCGAAACCGCATCCAGTCGCATATACTCCACAGCCGGGTGAAACCGAACATCATTCTGACCACGTGAGCTTCCTCTGTCGTTCGCCCTGAATCAATGCCCCCTTCGCTATGTCTTACTTTGAATCTTCGAGTCCATGAGCTGCATGCCATTGGTATCATCGCCTACGACACTAAATCCCATATTGCGCTATGATTCTGACGTCCTGTGCACTGCATTGCCTGTTTGTTTTGTGATGGTGCGTGTGGCTGTGTTTCCAGTTACAACATTGCTGTGAGTACAAAGGATGATCGCAAGTTTTTGAAGCGCCGGCGATGGAAGTACGTCATCTACGACGAGGGGCACATGCTGAAGAACATGGCGTCGCAGCGATACGGGAAGCTTGTTCAGATATCGGTATGCCTGGTTGACAATGCCACAGTCTCTCTGTGCGACCTCAGTGGTCCACCAGACTGCCTTCTTGTCCTTGTGTGCACGCAGCAGGCACAAATCTCATTGTTGCTGGCTTTTCCCTGGAATGTCGTGTGAAGCGAATTGCTGACATATGCATGTGCTTGCATTTCAACAACAACAACAACAATATCATCAACACCAACCCCACCACCACCACCACCAACACCACCATCACCACCACGACCACCACTACAAACAACAACAACAACAACAACAACAACAGGGCAATCGGCGCCTGCTCCTCACGGGAACGCCCCTCCAGAACAACCTTTGTGAGCTGATATCCGTCCTCAATTTCGTGCAGCCGCGCCTCTTCTACCGCAGCGCGGGGATGCTGGCGGCTCTCCTGGGGGGCAACAGGTCGGTGTTCCTTCCGTGTACCGCGACGGCGGGGTTGCAAATGCGCTTACATGCACTATTGCTGCAGTGATATATGCGCCTCCTTTATTGGATTGCCTTGTTTATTGTTGTTATATATGAGTGGTTGAAGGGGAGCCCGCAACCAATGCCATGTTCCAACCTATCCAACTCTCAATTCAATCGTACCTCACTCGCTCACGTGATTGTACGCCATGACAGGTATTCCGGGGAAGATGGCGTCGGCGGATTGGCGGAGCGCGAGTGTGTTGAGAAGGCGCGCCGGATTATGCGTCCTTTTGTGCTGCGCCGCCTCAAGTGCAATGTGAGTGGGCTCACTTTGGCGGGCTGCTGTGACGGACCGTCTGTTGTGCGTGTGCGTGTGCGTGTGCGAGGAGCCATCACCGGCCGTGTGCCTGCTGCAACACAAATTATCACTTGCACCTTCAATATTTTTGGACAGATTCCATATTCTATTACAAAAATGACTCCCACACACACACTACCACCTGCAACACACACTAGCACCTTGTATGACGGCATTGATGCGCAATGTGCACTGGTCCACTCGACTGTACTGCTGTTGCTGCAGCAGTTATTGCTGCCTTCCACCTGTTGATGGTGGGGTTTGTGGTGCCGTATTGATGTTTGCATGCTGCCTTCGCCCACTGGAAACACACACTCACAGGTGCTTCAGCAGCTGCCACCAAAGATCGACCACACGGACCGCCTCGAAATGCTCCCCGCACAGCGCGACATTTACCGGTCTATCGTCGACGGCGCAAAGGCCAAAATCGCATCGTCACTCGAAAACCTTCCGTCGCATCTTCGGTCGACCGAGGGCGTTGCTGTTGTGGGCGAGGCCGGGGTCAAATGCGAGGAGGCTGCTGCTGTTTGTGGTGCTGCCGGCAGCCTTGGCTGCAGTGACAGTGACGCACAACGCGCAAGCACCGGCAGTCTGATTGCGGCCCAAAACAACAGCGCCCATCGGGAGGGTCCTTTTGGCGACGTCGCTTTTGCTGTGGAGGATGCTGCTCACGGGGCATCCGGGATACCACTCCCAACAGCGTCCGTGCCCGTCACGTCGCTCGTGGGCGCAATAATGCAGCTGCGGAAGGCAGCCAACCACCCGTGCCTCCTACGGAACTCATATGACGACGCCACAGTCGAACGCATTGCAGACATTCTCTCCAAGGTGGCATCCGCAGAATCGTTTGTTGTGCATTTTGGTTTTGTTTCAAACATTTGTGGGTCTCATGTGCAGTCTTCTCACTGCGTATCGCATCGTGTGCTACTGTCGTGGGTGGATGTGTGTGGTTGTGTGTGCAGGAGCGAGAGTACGAGGAGACCGTGAGGGAGCACATCGTTGAGGACCTGGCATACATGACGGACTTTGAGATACACAGCCTGTGTGCGCGCTTCTCGGTGAGGATTGTCACTTGAGCAACACTTTCTCACTCACTGTCACCGGGCGGTCGATACCGCCACACAATCGGACTTCTTCTCCCTCCCGCGTTGATGTGGACTGATGCACTGTCTGCTGTTGTGCGTACGCACAGGGCCTTAGACACTTGAATCCTACATGTTTCTTATTGCTATATTCCAACGCCACTCCCCGATGCCCACTCCGGTCCCCCAGTCGCTGCACACATATGTTCTTCCGATTCGATTCATCATGGCATCCACCAAAGTGCGATGGCTTGAGCGTGAGCTGCCCGCAATGAATCGATCGGTGGGTTCCAGGCATCATCACGTGATACCACCACACACTGCAGCCGTGTGGCGCGTTGACAATTGCTGTTGTCCTGGCTCCCCCAACCCTTTTTCTTGCTTTGGTTTGCTTTCTTTTTTGTTTTTGTTTTTGGGGAAAATAATAACATTCTGCGTCATCGTTTATTGGCACAGGGCGATCGCGTGCTCATATTCAGCCAATTCACGTCCATGCTCGACATTCTCGAGTGCGTCATGCTGCATTTGGGCCACAAGTACCTCCGCCTCGATGGGCAGACCCCCGTTGCGGAAAGGTTTGTGTTTGCAGGAACATGTCCATGGACGTACGGTTCAGCATGACGATTGTGTGCGTGCGTAAGTGTGTGCGTGTGTGCGTGTGTATATGTGTGTGCATGTGTGCGTGTGTGCGTGTGTGTGCGTGCGTGTGTGCGTGCTTGTGTGTGTGTGTGTGTATGTGAAATGCAAGTGTGCATATGTGTGTGCGTGTGTTTTTGTGAGTCTGTGTGCACTTGGAATCCTGTAATGCGCCCCCGCATGTCGCATGTTGCGCCCCTGCTGATGTCGGATGCCCCCTGCGTTGTGGCGTGTGCGCGCGCAGGCAGACGATGATCGACGAGTTCAATGGCGACCCGGACATATTTGTCTTTCTGCTGTCAACAAAAGCCGGTACGCTTCATCCTCAGTTGTGTCTTGTTTCTTGTTAATTTTGTCATGTTGAGCTATTGTGGAGTCCATAAAAGCGCCCACACAGGGATGTGAATCACAACTCTCTCATGCTGATTGTGCCCATCCGCCCGTCGACTGTCTCACACTACCCCACACAGGTGGCCTTGGCATCAATTTGACGGCAGCGAATGTTGTTGTTTTGCACGACATTGACTTCAATCCGTACAATGACAAGCAGGCAGAAGACCGATGCCATCGCATGGGACAGCCGCGGTATGCCGCCCATTCATTCTGCTGTGGAGTCCCTCTTCCTTTGCCTGCGCCAACGACTTGTGCCTTCACTCACGCACACATGCACACATGCACACACACACACACACACACACACACACACACACACACACACACACACACACACACACACACACACACACACAC
>CALSCR010003959.1:0-10459 GCA_943704495.1 Pigoraptor chileana | reverse complement strand
AAAGTCAGTGAGAGCCGATATCGATCGCGAGTAAATACTTCTAGTCGGTCGAATGCATTGGATCACTCGGAATATACATAAAAGTAACGGCCATCGACCCATGGTGCCGTCCAGTATGATAACAAGACCGGAGCTCGGGCTGCTATCATTCGCGATCGTCAACGCGGGCTCTTTTGCCGACAGGCGGAAGAACGCCCTTGAGTGGGACTGCGTGGGCGGTGGTGCACACAAGGACGGGGCTGAATGGCCCATACAGGCGCTCTGCATCTTCGTCCCGCGAGAGCGCAACACCGGCACGCACCCAAAACTGTCAGGCGAGTCGAGGCAGCGGAATATAATTATGTGTTGTTAGCAACAGCAATGGCGGTAAAGTTTCATCATTCATATGGCAGCTGTCAATGGCTAGTGCCCGACTCGATGGAGATTATAATAATGATCAGAGAAACAGTCATGACTATGTATAGACTTGACCATGTGAACATCAATAAGCAATCACGACGTATCTTATCATGCCGGACATACTAAAAGTAGTCCCATCACGGGCAGATGCCATCATAACTAACAGCCGAATGGAAGTTCTAATATCATGACACTTTCTTGCCTATTAATAATTATAGCATTGTCATCTATTTAGTAAATTCCATTTTACAGTACATTACAGTAAGATAAAAGGTTACGATCATGCAACAAATTGAATTCTGATAATCCTGCCATTCATAATGTCTGTCATCGTGCACAATGAATGCTTCAAACAAAGTGTAAACTCGCACCTGTGACGATGTTTCCGGGTGGAGTCCTTCGATAGTGACGCGGGTGGCGGAAGTGACATACGCAATATTTGTCTCGGCGGCGTACACCTGTCAAATTGAACGTTAATAATAATAATTATAATAATTCTGTAAGCGGATCGGCATATTCAGTGAAATAAATGCAACACAAATTCAGTGAAGTCGCCATCACATCACATATAGTTAATAAATGCATATGTGACAGTAGTGCCGGGAAGAGTGAGTCGACATGTGAGTGCCGCGCATGCCAAGTCGATTGACTTTTGGCATTAAACCCAGAGCAGAACAGTACATAATACAGTTATAATGAATTCACTTCTTGTGACAGGACTGGTGTCAATATATGATTCGAACCGAATAAGCCAAACGCACCTGATATTCGAGGTTTTTGAGGTATTGCGCATTCCAGGGAGCATTCCATTGCACTGTGATTGTGTTTTTGGTCGCCGATCCGCACGACACGGCGCGCACGGGTGCTGGGAGGAACGTACGGGCTGCACGTTGACACACACATGGCATGTGATAACAGCAACAGATTAATGCCAATTAAATGGAATTGAGATACTCAGATTAGTATGCGTAATTCAAACCGGTATGATTGCGGGACACGTACAGTCACTTGCCATGTCATCATTGTGACTGCACACGCGTCGGACAGTCGGATATGTGAAGTCAGCTCAGGTCACAAAAAAGTCCTCCTGACAGATAAAACGCAAGTCCATATTCATTTGTCATGATGTTACTCACCGCCTTGATAGTACCATGATCGCATGGTCTTTGCCTCCTGTATCGCGTCCGCACACAGCTTCAGCACGTCGCGGACGTTGGCGTATGTGTCCTGGTATATCCGGTACAGCCAGTGGGGATCAGAGCAACACAAGTGCGTGGGAACGTCGGGTGTGTTGATTACTTTTTCCCTCATTTCTTTAGACAGGTGATTGAGACCGCCCTGGTTGGCGGGTCGGTAGGCGTGGCCAACTGTTGCGCTCTCGTTTTTGTTCTGTTCCAAGTGGTCAAGGATCAATCAAAATATCACATCGTTAGTAAAGGTCGGAATAGATCAAAAGTCGGTGTAGACAGAGTTTGGTTATGGGCCATGACGTGCAATAAAGCTGCCGATTACAATAATATAGCAGGAGAATGTGTCATAGATTGGAGTGTCATGACAGTAGACTATAATATTATACAGCAGTAACACACTTAGTCTATTAATACGGACATACCATAATAAATGATTGAGCTAAACACGACAGCCAATAATAGTAAGTAAACGGACATGGCATCAGTGCTACTCACCACCCACGCCCGGTATGCAATCTGCATTCCATCAAGCCCAGCGAGAGTCTTGTAAGGCGTGTAGTTCTCCGCAGGAATGCCGAACGGAAATAGTTCAATAACAGCGGAGCCTGTCATGAATTAAAGTAACGCCATTTTGATAACAGCCACGACAGGAAGACAGAAATGTACATTAATTATAAAGAATCATTATCAGATGTACTGACAGCGTAATATATTCATGACAATTATAAAAAGTCATTAAATAAACGAGAAGTCAACATGTGCAGTCACCATGATGGCATAATTGCTCATGAGGGTCAGACTCACTATCAATAAATCAAATTCGCAGACGTTAACCACACTCTGTTACTCACTCATATATATATATATATATAAATAATTAACATTATAACCACTTACTCACCACGAGGCATGAACATTGCCATTGCAAGCATCGATCCATGTAGCGAGACAGCAAGAGCGGTTCTCGACAGAATGCGCGCGAGGCTCTCAAAGGGATGGGTCTCCATGGAGACGAGGAGTACGGGCATCTCCAGCATGTCCTCGAGGGCAATCGCAAGCTCCAATTGATTAAGGAGGAGACGATTGCGCGTGCGCGAAAAAATGGCAACAATTGGGCAGTTGTTGTCGCGTTGTAGGATTTCCTGCCAAATCAGCATGAGTGTGTGTGTGTGCCGTGGGTCATGTGTGTAAACTAAAATTAATGCTTATCATTACAATGATAGCACGACACAATGCAATGTGTAAAGTAGGTGGTCAGCACTAGATCCATTTGTCACACAACAAAACACAACAAAAGACAACGTGTCAACAGCACAGACGTTATCGCCAATCGAATGACAGATCAGAAACCAACCTCGCTCTCGGCGACGCTCCACTCCAGCTCCGCCTTTATCTTTGCCTGTGACACCCGATCCGCATACTCTGCCACCGTGTCGTCCGCCTTTCTCGCCACTGTCTTGTAATCGGGCCCACTACCCGCACGCCGTTCGACCCACGCATGATACATTGCGGCACACTTGGCCTCCTCCGTCTCGCCTTCCTCGCCCTCCCCCGCATCCCGAGCATTAGCCTCCGCACCTTCGCGAATTGCGGCCGCTCTCACCTCATCGCCCTTGCGGTTCTCGTTGTTTGCTTGTCCCTTATGGTTGCTGTTGGTTAGCAGCTGCTGGGGCAGACCCCTTGTTGACGACGATGGCCCGGCAAATGGGTATTCGCGGGGCTTTGCATTAAGTAGACGCCGTATGTGGTCGACGAAATGGCGCACATACACACCACTTCCTTGTTTGTCGGGAATGGGACCTTGAGGCTCGGTGAATCCTGCATTAAGTAGTTGCAGAGCCAAGATCGTCACCCCCACGGTAAGTACAGAGTTCAGTCAGAAAACGAGAACATATGCCCATGACAGGGATGATTATTGTGTGCTTAATGATAGTAACAGAGTGACCTTATCATAAGGTCCTAATTATTACGCGGAGTGACTACTATATTCCAACGTGCGCAGTTTCACTAGCCAAGACCAGTCATGACAGCTGCACAAACCACTGTAATTGTGATGACCCAATGTCATGCTCACTGATACACAAAAACATCATGCGCACGTCAACTCCTCGCGTGTTGTGTGATTACTCGATTAGAATTGCACAAACTTAAAAGAGTGACAAAATGTAATCAACTAACACAGTGACACACGACAGCTGATTGGCCAGGAACTGAAGTCGGCCACAATCAATGATTCAATCCATCGATGGACCCACCGTACTGATACCACGTCGTCTCCTTTGACAGCCCGATGACAGCGTCTTGGAAGCAAGTTAGCTTGTCCCTCGCAAACTCATTCACGAGAATGATTTTCCCCACAAACGTGTCGTTGTTCCTGCTATCATACTGCATTCCATTGGACACACCTCTCTCTCCCGCCGCCAGTAGGTGGTATAAGCCAAAGTGCGAGTGGTGTGACCAGCCCTCCATCATGACGAGACGGGTGTGCTCACTGTAAAGACCCGCACTCTGTCATGTCACGTGTGCATTAAATTATAGATTTCCATTCATACCATCGATGCAGTCATCGACACAAACAGTACAATGAAAACGAATGTGTGAGTCACGAATTAAAAAATGACGCGGCGGCGGTCTGACCGACAGCAACGGATTGTCCACAACTTAGACTGAAAGATTACAGGAACTGACAGTTATAAACGCCATTGTAATCAGACATTGTGAAGAGCCTGGGGATCTCTACGTCTATTGTAATTGCGACAGCATATTCATAACATTACAGTATGCCAGACATATCAATCCACACTGTGACCCACCTTTCCGGAAGGGGCATATTGTCGCATTGTGTGGAATAGAGGAATGAGGTCGTCGTGCAGCACGTGCATGATGTTGCTCGCGTGGAACCTTCGAAAAAGAAAGTTTGTTCCGTCGGCGTACGCGAAGTTCGACGGCTTCAGTTTTGACACGGATGATACGGGAAGATCGATGTAGTGAAAGTACTGCGTGTTGTGGTCGTCGAGGGACGCCATATCGAGCAGCGCGGGCTCGTATCGACTCTTTGGAACACCGCTGATGACAGTACTGTTACCATGTAGGACGACGAATTCACCCTGTCGGGGTGCATAGCAAATGTTTTTTGCTCGACATATCCTGCTCACAGCATCAACAGATGACAGGCAACATTTGTCAAGACGACATTAGGATAATTAATAATCGTTAATGCACATTTGCATGGCATAAAACAGATAACATTCCGCGAAACACTTAGGGTCCATAGCTTTACGTGAAATCAATGAAAGGTGAATAATGCGCGAGGTGAGAGTCAATGACATCGACTTCGATACCGGACAGGTATTCATTTGAACCTTGCCTGGCTAAAGCATGGGCCAATGATGACAACAATGGGTGAACCCGCTAATCAGATTTGTTTTCAGAACAAGACAGCACTAGCACTAGAGATTCAGAGTCAAAAAGCGCACCTTGTTTTCTTTGTGTCTCCCGTGCACCACATGGAAGTGCCTTGCTCGATGAGCGCGTCGTACTGTGCTTCCGTCATGGTAGGGAGGACTGCACGTGAAGGGGAGGAGTGACAGAAGAAACGATTAGTTAATATGTTATGCATGCATGACATCTGAGACAGTCACTGCGCAATGCCATAAGTGTAATGTCCTATGCAATCGAGCTATAACTATAGTCAAGAGACAATCATCTGATGCGGCACCGTCCGACTCATCATCAGTTAGAATAGCACACAAATTGCGGCAGCGTTACAATTGAGAGTGATGTTAACATCCTGATGTATGTCCACTCGACTTTTCGCGTCAAACGCAATTAAAATACAGTCAACTTAAAAAAATTTACGTGCTGTGTGTCTTGGCAGCCGTGACGGTCGTGTCTGACATATCAGTGACAGAATCCATTCTTAAACAGTCGATTGCCACCCATTGAAACAGGACAAAATGGTTGCGAACCAATGGATGCACAATTCACCCACCGTCCATTCCAAACAGCGCACGTGTGCCATGCGAGCGCATACCCGTCGTGGGATCATCGAGCCCACCCGACGACGGGGGTGCAGCTGCGGCGGGATTGAGTCCATCTCTTTCCGATATCCGCTCCACTTGGCTTTTGAGGTGGGAGACTTCCACAAGGGTTTCTCGGTATGCATCTTCCAACTTGGAGTACTCGTCAAGTCTCCAGAAAAGAAGCATGCACAGCACAAAGTATAAAAGACCCGCGAGACTCGCCGCGATGAACACGCGGCGTGCGCCGAGAGAAGCACCACGAGGCCCCGACGCCGACGTCGTAACGGTAGGCAGGAGCGAGCCACCCCCACGCGACTCACGATGCGACATGATGATCCGCTCTCAGTTGTCAAGGGGTATAAGATTGATTCGGCGCGCACGATTACGTTAAATTTTTCGTGTTAACTTTGAAAATTATTCACAACGGTCACCACGAGACATGCTCAGTGGTCGCAGCTTCGTCAGTAGCCGAGTGCAAAGGCGATAGACGACAATGCCGGCGGCAGTGTGACACTGTGTGTGTGTGTGAATGTGTGTCGTCGATTGCTTCAAAGCCGAGCGACGGATGCGACTGAATTCCCCCGCACTTTCAGAGGGATGCAAGCAAAGCGACCATCCGACGAGGGCGGGGCAAAGTGGAGTCCCCTGCCACTCTGGTCGCCTTTGCAATCCTGACTGACCACGGCACGCGGTCGACTCGGCTGAAGTATGGAAAAGATGGACATAAATATTGTGAGAATCGATGCAATTCTACAGGAGACAGTGCAGATGATGTTAACTGAATGACAGGTTTGTTAAGTGGTGGTTCCAAACGGAGTCAAAGGTCGTTTTGAGAACGCGCACAAGTTGCAACAGAAATGGCTCGATTTGTGCTTCACATCAGACGTATTCCAATTGAGACCAAAATAGTCTTGGATTGGCTACCTGTCCGCGGAATCCCCGACACGGCGGGGAAAAGGAAATAAAGCAGATGTTGGTCGTTTCGTCGACGCACGGATGCGGAAAACCGCGAAGTTCAAATTAAATCACGACCAAAAAAGAGCGGAGAGCGAATGATAATGGAGGAATATTGAGAAGTTTGTGAGTCGTAAGTGAGGATCGTACTAATAATGCACAATCTGTGATTACTTCTATCAATGGTCACTCGCACTTTGCAATGTCGTTATGGGCGTGTGTGTGGGCGATGACATCCGGCGTGTACAACACAAATAACTCCGGAAATAAAATGAGCCGAGTGTGCCGACTCGAATTAAATTATAAATAATGAATCAATATCAACATCTCGTGTGATGAAGGAGTGCAAGTATTATTAAAATAGTGCATCAATCCATGAAGATTTCTGCCCTGCACAGTGACAGTGAGACAGACGAGTGTCAGTGGCTGTCTGGCTGCGAAGGAATTCTAATGCGTGGCGAGGATGCGGAGAGACGTGTGTGACTGTGGTAATATGCCGAGTTCACTTGCGGCAATGGCGTCCCCCAGACAGAACTGTGGTGGGTGGGTGTGTCAGTCCGATGCAATTGTGTGTAGCTCGCTCACCAAAGAATGCTGCACACATGAGTCTGACTCACTGACAGGCCACACAACACGCACAACACGCATTGCGGGGTTGAATGATATGACCCAGTGCTGAGTGCCGAGTTGCCAACTCGGTGGAATGGTCCGCAGTGGTTGGCGCAATGGGTGTGTGAGTATGGGGTGCGTGTGGCATGTGTGTTTGTATCCAGTGGCGAGGAATTTTTTTCTCGGCACAACTTTCTTGGTTTCTTTTTTTGCTGAATAGAAATAATAAAACTTATTTTATTTTCTGAATCTAAACTTTTATTTTCTGGAATTGAAAATGTATTGAAATCACATTTATGCATCACCCCAAATCGACGTTCGGAATAATTAAATAATAATTAAGAAGCCAGGGGTAATTCCCTTAAACATTTGGGAAAATTTGACAATATTTGACATTGTTTGACAGATTTTTGACAGGTTGCAGAGATGTCATCATGACGCAATTTGAGACTTGCACGTGATCATCGGAGAAATTTACTTCCGTCCCTCTCCCCGGGCTGTTTGTGTCGAACGTTTACGATTGACCACGTGATATGCATCAGCTATTGGCACGAGACGGACGAAGAAGGTTCGAACACTGAACCGCATAAATTTAAACGAAGAAATGCTTCACACTGTTGATATTAAATAGTCGGTTGAGGCTGCAAAAGAACAGAAACTCACGTGCTGAATCTTGAGCATTGTAGCTTTCGGGTGGGGCGTGAGAGTGTTCCGCAAAACAGAAACAAAAGCAAGAGGAAGATGCGGTTGACTGTGGAAGCACTGCGCAGTCTGCAGATAGGAAGGACGTTCCGAGAGAGCTCCCACACACTCAACTCGGTTGAATTTGATGAGAGTGGCGAGCTATGCATCACCAGCAATGATGGCGAATCGATCAACATATACGACGCAATCAACGGAACGTAAGTCTTTGTTGATGTGTACCAATTCATAGTGTTCTGGTTGTAGTCGTCTGTTTCAACAAGAAAACAAGACGCTCTTCATCTTGCCTTGTTGGTTGCAGTGTTGGCCATATCTGTTTATTGTACAGTAGCTGCACTGCATGTTGCGCATAAACATGCATATAAACATGCTTGTTACTCATGTATATAAACACGCTTGTTACTCACGCATATAAACACGCTTGTTTATCACGCATATAAACACACTTGGGACGCCGTGAACTCACGCTGTTTGCAGACACAAGAAAACGGTCTACAGCAAAAAGTACGGTGTCAATTTGATCCGTCCATTGCATGCGCCGACGAGTGCGATTTATGCGTCGACAAAACTCGACAGTAAGTGAATAGCCTAATCACCTGCGTCTCTTTCACTAGATCATGTGGAGTCCATGGGCACAGCGCCCAAAACAAGCTCTGCAAGTGGAAGTTGTCGCAACCACCCTCGATGGTCTCTGTCTGCCTACTTGAGGGCCTCTCATGCTGTTCCGCTATGGCAATGTGCAGATACAATTCGATACATCAGCCTGCACGATAATAAGTACATCAGATATTTTCAGGGCCACTCTGACAGGTGCGTATCAATGCCACGTGTTGCATGGTGTTTGTGTTTGTTGTGTGTTGTATGTTGTCTCACGCATTATTGTATGCACGCGGGAGCGACTTCAACCATGTAATCGACATATAAATCATATGATCATCATGGGGATCTATATGCGCATTGAATGCGCACGTCCCTTATGCACCTATTTTTGGTCAGATGCGTCCACGCAGACACACTTGCATCTTTATTCGACCCCCTACCTACCTAACCTCTCCTCCTCATGTGCGTGCATGTGCGTGCAGGGTCGTCGGCCTGTCTGTTTCTCCAAAGGACGATACGTTTCTGTCGGCATCCGCTGATAGGACCGTGCGCCTGTGGGACACACGATCCCCAAACTGCCAGGTGTGTAGCAGCTAGAACTGTTGTTGCATGCACACGCACGCAGCGTACTTTTTCTTGGCACAATCTACACGACCACCTAAAGGCACGCCCATTTGTGACGATTTTTGTTCTGTACTGCGTGTATGCACCCCAGCTGGCACGTTAGATATGCCGTGTCGGTGGGCATCAATTTATGTCATGTATGTGTATGTATGTGTCTGTGTGTGCTCTTGTGATGGTGCTCCCCTCTTATCATCTCTCTCCTGGAGTCATGATTGCCGTTCTATTCCTCTAAATGTGCCACAATGCCTCTGCGGCCACGTGTGCGTCTGTGATGCCATGCCTGACTGTCTCTCGATGCGTCCGTTACTCTGCCTCTGTGTTCCACGGGGCCTCTCTGTCCACTTGCTAGAGGTCCACGGGCACACTGAACCCGAAACACTGTATCAAATCTTGTTCTTAATCCACGTGTCTGTGTCTGCGTTTACTCACTATCACGTGTTTGTGTACACACACCATGTTGAACATATATACTGTCGTCTTTTACTCTGCGTCTCAGGGCCTCATGCAAGTTGGCGGAAACGCGGTTCTCGCATTCGATGCAACGGGCGTTATCTTTGCCGTCGCCGTAAATTCAGAATCAGTCAAGCTGTATGACGTCAGAGACTACCACAAGGTGTGTATGAATGTATATTTATTATGGTCACCTCAGTGAGTGGAGTGCATACATATTGTGTGTGGTGCCCAGGCTTCTGAGGGATGCATCTTGCGTTTAATGGATTTTCTTGGGTGTGCTTTGTATGTGTTTTTGTGTGTGCTCGCTCCACTTACAGGGTCCCTTTGAAGAAATTTCGTTCAAGGACGGCGTCGAGAGGTGAGATTGCACTTCCACGCCATTCTTTGGAATGTACCGTTATTATTCCGGATGCCCACATGATGCACTAGTGTTTTGTGTTTGAATTCGACAAGGCGCAATTGGTATCCCTCACTATTAATATGCTTGATATGCACAACCTATGTATTGACCCACACACAATTTACGATACAGAGTGTACTGGACGGACATCGCGTCGGATCCCACCGGCAAGCACTTTCTCGTGTCAACCGATAGCGACGTTCTCTACTTAATGGACGCATTCACGGGAGCACGCAAGCAGACGTACAGTGGGCACTCGAATCAGAGCAAAATGCCGCTGAGGGGTCGATTTTCTCCAGACGGCCAATTTGTTGTGTGCGGTGGGTCTCATTTGTGGTGGCGTGCATAGGCATAGCGCGTGACAGTGACCTGAATTCTACATCTCTCGTTCACACTCTTTCCCTGCTGCCCTCCCACTTATACACATACTCACCCACATAGACACGATGTGTGCTCCTTCTCCAACTCTCTCGCGCACGTACACACACACATTCACACACACACAC
>CALSCR010003957.1:0-33438 GCA_943704495.1 Pigoraptor chileana | reverse complement strand
GTGTGTGTGTGTGTGTGTGTGTGTGTGTGTGTGTGTGTGTGTGTGTGTGTGTGTGTGTGTGTGTGTGTGTGTGTCTGTTGTGTTGTGTGTGTTTTTGCGTAGGCAGGCGCGCCCTTCATAAATTGACTATATCCACACTTTCAACATAATATAATAGTGGGCTTCCAGTATCGAGTAGGTTGTTGGTGAATATCACTAATAAGCAGCAAAAACATCACTTTTCCATAGATACCGCAAAAGGAAATCTCCAAATCAATCAACCGCAGGGCTTTTGCCGAGATCTCGTTTAATTGCGATGTCCTCACGTGCCCTCTTGCGAAGTGGAACTCCCAACGTGCCATTCCGCGGCAGCATTCGGCAAATACTGAGTAGCGGAGGCACAACATGAAAACATGAAAAGATAGCGCACATTTCGCGGCAACAAATGCACAGGGGCACCCAAACACAAAAGAAAATGGGTGACGCTGTTAATATTACCGACGAGGTCGATGGTCTATTCGCAGGAGATTCCAGTGTGGCGTCCAACAGTCACCCCAGCCATTACGGATCCATCCCTCGCAGTGCTCAGCTTCGCTTTGCAGGCGGTGAGGAAGACGAAGATGGCCCGCATGCGGCCGATGATCCAACAGTGGCGGCTATGGAGGATGTCGGTGGCACCATGGCGGACTGTGTAGAGAGAGTGCCTAGCCAGCCCATCTCACGGATTCTCATGCTCAGCGGCACAATTTTCGCACTTGAAGTTGGGTAAGTCCGATGTTATGTCGTGACGTCGTGTTCACTACTTTAGAGTAATCATGTTTTGCGTGATTACATTGGCATGTTGGTGGCTGATCTTTTATGATGCCTTTGCATGTCATTCCAGATTGTCGCTGGAGACGGCGTACGTCATCCCCCTGTTTGCACAGCTGGGAGTCTCCGAGCGCTTCAGCAGTCTCCTGTTCTGCATGGGTCCTATTTTCGGTCTGTTTGTTCAGCCCATTATGGGCAATGCGAGCGATAGGTCGACTTTCAAGTGGGGAAGACGTCGCCCTTTTATTCTGGCTATCTCCATTGGTATGTTGCTGGGTATGCTTCTCATTCCAAATGGAGAGTGGCTCGGTACTCGCCTGGGCGACTCGAACAGCTCTCACGTGCGCGGCATCGCCCTTTGTACTTTAGGAGTTCTCCTTCTCGACTTTAGCTGCGACTCCATCCAGGGCCCCTGCCGCGCATACCTGTTCGACGTGCTCCCGCCGGAGCAGCAGGAACTTGGCAATAGTGTGTTTGGCATTGTCGCTGGCATTGCCTCGTGCATTGGATACATTGCGGGCGGCGTTGATTGGGGGCCCGTGGGCAGGCTACTGGGAACACAGTTGCGCACAGTGTATGCCGTTGGGTTTCTCATCGCTGCTGCCTGTACCATCTGCACGCTCGTAAGCGTGGCAGAGCGGCGGCCGGCTGCCTGCAACGACACTCGACAACTGTCCATAAATGCTCGCGAGATTCCCCGAGACGGCGAAGACCTGCACGACGACCAAGGAGAGCGGACTCGATTGCTTGATGCGGCTGCCGAGACGCACGGCGTGGCGCGTCCGTCGGTGGTGGCGACTTCGCTTCCGGCTGGGGAGGGCGCATTTAGCATGAAGGAAATACTGGCTCTTCTGCTTCACCCACCAAAGCCCCTTGTACGCATCTGCATCGTCCACTTTTTCGGTTGGCTTTCCCTCCTTTCCTTTGTCATTTTCTTCACGGATTACATGGGATTGCTAATCTACGGCGGCGATCCCGACGCCCACGAGGGCACCCACGAGCGGTCCAGATACGAAGAGGGCGTCCGCATTGGCTCTCTCGGACTCGCCACCTTTTCGTTTGGGTCGTCCATCGGCTCCGTATCGATATCTCGCATTGTTCCTCGCTTTGGTCTGCGCGCACCTTACTTTGCGTGCTACCTGTGCACATTTGTTGGCGCCGGCGTCATTTCGCTTACCCGCTCTCTGTATGTTGCCATTCCCATGTGCTTTCTTGCCGGGGGCGTCTTTTGTGCGATTTGCACAATGCCATACATGTGTCTGCTTGCCTACGAAACGGCGCGGGGCAGCGACGGTGAATCCAATGGGCTGAACGTTGCCGTCGTCAACATGATGATGTTTGTTGCGCAGCTCATCGTATCCTTCTCAATGGGAAACATCATTCGCGCGGTGGGCACCGTTGCATTTGCCATGTACTCTTCGTCGATATGCGCGGCGGTGGGCGCAGTTGCGACATTTTTTCTTGTGCTCGATGGCGATCTCCGTGCGTTCACCGACACCGCAAAAAAGGACTTGGGATGAGGTCGGATGCAGTGCGTTTGTATTCCGCACATACCAACCGAGCATGTCCGACAGCGCCACTGCCTTCCCAATCGGCGTGCGCGGGGTTCAGGCCGTGGGCCACCGCGACTCATGCAGTCGCCTGAAATGATTGTTGCGAGTGCATTCATATACACGTTGCAATTCATCTCGCGTGATATGACCCCCGTTTGGAGGCGCTTGCTCCACTGAACTGGAGGGTCCTCGCAGTTTATAGCCGTGTCGGCTACCAATTTCGAATGGCGAGCGCTAGTTAAGATCGCGTGAACCTGAATTTGCCTACAAACTTGAGGTCTGTACTTGAGTCTGTACGCATGTCCTATTTGACTTTTGATGAAGTTTGGACTGATTGTGCCAATGAAGTGTGGAGATTCAAGGATGAATGTTTCATATATACAAAAAGACGCACGCACATCCGCAAGTAAAGCAAACAACAGATATGAACTCGGTAAAAATCGCCACCACCTGCACTGCAGAACAGAAACACTCGTCAACACATGAATCGCTCAGCCGTTCAGTTCCATGAGCATCTCGTCCATGGTTGGTTCTCTTCCCTTCCCCTTTCCCTTGGGTGCGATGCCCGCTTTACCACCGCCACCACTCGACGCCCCGCCGCGCGCACTAGCCGACTGTCGTGCAGCCGTCGACGCAACCACACTCTTGGGCACCGCCCCATCACCAAGACTCTGCGTGTGGATGCTCTGAGCAGTCAATCCGAGTCCAGAATCCGTGGAATGAAAAGAGGATAGCGCAGCCGGATCCGCGTGCGGCGACTCCGACGGCGCGTCTGACACGTCCGTCATGTGCTCATCGCGCGTCCCTATGGCATCCTCAGGCACACCTCCACGCACATTCGAGACATCCTTCTTCCCGCGGGCGGCCACGCCACCGCGTGCGCTTGTCCCATTTGCCTTCGTTGTCCGCCGCCTTTTTGCAGGCCCGCCATCCGCGTCTGCATCTTCCACGCTTGCGTTTGTGAGGCCGTTTGTTGATGATGGCGGCCTGACGGATGCGCCAGACGCCTCCAGTTCGCGTATTCTCCTCTTTTTTTCGTTGAGAACCGCAACAAATTTCGCATATAGAGCAGATTCAACGTCACATACACGTGCGACGGCATCGTCTAGAGTCTTTGTGCTTTCTGCGAGACGCGCCATTGCCGCGGCGTGGGCTTCACGAGATTGCTCCAGTTGCGATGAAATCGCATGCACATCGGTCAGCAAATTGCCAACAAAGTCCATCACATCGCTTTTGATGCAAACCGCAGCAGCGATGCGCACCCTGTCGAGGAGGAGGGCGCGACCCTCTCGCCCCGCTCCCACAAGCTTCATTCTACACGACACGAACAGAGGCGACCAAACGTCGGACGCTTCGAACGAAAATTCGTATTCAAACAGACTGCCGTTGCGATCCTGACGCACAAGCGCCTGCTTGAGATTCCGTACGTACTCTGCGACGCCGATGCCCGGTGTTTTGATGTCGCCCAGACTCAATCTTTCGCGCCACGCGCGCCCGCCATCCAATATGAAAATTTCGACAGCATCCATTTCTGTTGGGTTGGATGCATCTGCCAACGCCCATTTTGTTTCAACGATAAATCGGCCGTTCGGAAGATCAAAAGGCGCCCGATGGGCGTCCCCCCGAACATCCATGAGAATCTATTCTCTTTCTTCTTAAGTACAATACACGTTGTGATACGTTATGGAGTGGTGTGTTTAGGGTAACGACGAATAAGATAATTAAAAATTGGTGATCCAATTCAACATGTTACATGGAGTCCAATTACCACTGACAAAACAATGTGCCCTGGTATGCACTTCTATCTGCCATTCTTTTCTAAAATTATGAGACCAGGAATTTTGCTTTACCTTTCTGTGTTTGCAGATAATGCTTTGTTCTTGTGGATTCAAAACAAATCGGGGCGACGCCACACTGTCTCCGGCCCGCTGGTGGTGGCGGGCGGGCCGATTGGTCAGTGCGCCGAGTCCGGCACTGAGGCTGAGCGCCGGACAAGTGGAGCACTTTTATTTACCACAATTTGTTGTGCGAGTCAGAATCCCGCTCAGTAGTGCAGGATTGAAACGGGAGTAAAGAGTGAAACTGTAGGTTCGTCCGCTGCCATGCAGAGGCTAATGCAAACAAACAAAAAGTGGTGAAAACTAATCTTCTCTCGAAGACTGTTGGGGTTCTATACTGTCAGACGCCAACTCAATCGTGGTCAATTTGTGAGACTGACATACTATCGCACACTGTACTGTGGCAGATTGAGGGCAACCCGTCGACCCGCCGGGCACGGCATTATTTAACGAAAACTTATCATCAAGTGCTAATGTGCTCGTGGTGCTGTTGTTCGTGTGAGAAAGATACACTCAGTGATGCCTGAGCCGTGACACAACAACTCACATCTCCGTCAGATAAAGCACTGGTGTCGTGTCTTGTCTATGTGCACTCTGAATTGACTTGCTGTGTTGCCGTAAATTGCAACATCCAAATTGCGCTGGAGGAGGACAGAGGCATTCATGGCACTATAGAGAGCGAGAGATGAGACAGTGACAGAGACGCGAGCGCAATCCCTTGGTCTATTGAGAATGATCTACAGTTACGTCGAGGGAGACAAGAAGCCAATCGCCGAATCCAACCGTGTCAACGCAGCAACTATCAGACGTAACGGCCAATTTTTCTACAGTAAAAGAAGGAACATTTTCATTCGCACATGCGCGCTTGGGCCGGCGGGATGGCTACGACGCCAACTCCGCTGCCACAAAGATGAACACGCACACGCATTACAGGAGGCCATAGCAACGCTTAGTTGGCGATGGGGACAATCGTCGTCTTCTCAGAGACGTAGATGCCGTCGAGGAACTTGCGGATATCCTTGTCGCGCACAAGAGTCGACTGGTTGATGAGGGCAGCTGTTGTGTAGTGTATTCGCGCGCACAAAACCAAATGGAAACGAAAACGAAAAGATTAGACGGGTCACAAGTGCTGCGAGCGCCAAAAAAAAACTATGGACCGAGAGTTAAAAAAACAGAGAGAACAAAGCCAGAGAGGCGGAACAGAGGCAGACAGAAAGCCCTGCAAGTTGGCCATGCGTTCACACTGATTGTGACAAGGATCGCAAGAGACCATTTCAACAACGTGCATTGAAAGGGAATCAACCCACATAAGACTTACAAACAGCCACAACACAACACAACTACAATAAAGTGATGTGTGCATGGATTGAATGCAAGAAAACCATCACAACAACGACACCTCTCAAAGTGAAACAGACGATGCAATGTGCGCAGCGCGTCAACCCACCAGACCGGGACACAAGCTCGAGGTCGTTGCCAGAGAGGATGATCTCGTCCTTCTGGGCGGTCGACTGCTCAATCTTGACACCGTCAAGCATCTTCACGATGCGCACCTGCTTCTCTCCGAGGAAGTTGCGGATCTCAACCTTGGTCGAGTTCTCCGTGATGTTCACGTTGATGGGAAAGTGAGCATACACGAAGCGCATCTTGTAAAGGAAGCCCTGTAGAATGAACCCACAAAAAAAGCCCAAATAAATGAGCATGGCACAAAGTAAGCTTCGGAACCTCCCCACTTGCAACTCGGACACAAATATCAAGTATGTTATCACAACACCACAAAAAGCTTTCAATCCACTGCCAGAAACACTTGGCGTCCCAGACAAGCATGAGATTTGAAAGAATGTTGTCAATATGGACAAATTCCACTCCAATCTCTGCCGTATGTGTTTCCAATGGAAGAAATGAGGCTGAATAGAAAAACTTACGTAGATGACACCCTTCATCATGTTCTCGATGTGGCTGCAGATCGTGCGGACGCAAGCGAGCTGCTTGCGGTCACCGAACCACATGTCGACGCGGAGGCGCTTCTTCGAGACGAGCTTGAGCTCGACGTTGAGGTGGCGGAAGTTGCGGGTGAGCGAGCCGCGGGGGCCGGTCACGCGGATGACGCGCGACGAAACCTCAAACTTGACTGCTCATCCAAAGAATATAATGGGCCACCGGAGGACAAAGGCATCGCGTGCGTGTGCGAGTGTAAGAAAGTTGCAACAACCAAAATGGACCCATAAACACACATAAACATGAAAACCAATCATGTTGTCGAGGAGACGATAACGGGGAAAATAAGGATGCTTATGCGTTCAAACAAAGTCACATATAAAACGTACCATTCTCGGGAATGTCGACGTAGCGAGTGGACAGGATGGTCTTCATTTTCTGTTCAATCGCAAATGAAAGCAAACACAATATTAGAGCCTCGACATTTAAACACGCACGGGTGCATGCATGGCCTATCGTCTACCCAACAATTCAGCGAATCAATAGAAACCGCGTCCAACAGCCGGTCATCGGCCGCTAAAGAGTTCATCGGTCTCTGAATCAAAGAATTCCACGAAGTCGGAGCCCTGCCCCAAGTGTTTACCAAACTATTTCATGCAAGTCACACAGATCCAGCGTGCCGAGCGCTTCTCATATGCCGCCAACTCAATGAATCCCCAATGCACACAACAACCGATAGAGGCTACACTATAGAGCCTACGACTCCACTAACCAGATGGCAATGGCTCCAACCCGGAGAACTGATGGTCGAGCTACGAAAGAGAGAGAAAACCAAGGGTACTGATGAGGGATGTATCTTTGTAGACGATGGAGGATGGATGGATGGATGGAGCGGGTGCAGCAGGACGTCGCAAAGGGGGGGACAGAATGGATTGATGATCACTCAAGCGCACACACGACCACGGCCATCGTGAGCTGTCTCTCTTTAGTTCAGCCACCCCGTATGCTGCAATTTATTGGCCCATACAGTTATCCGGAGTTATCCGGAGTTGTCCGGTGTGAATTTTTTCTTTGTATTTAATTTGGATTCATAGCTCGCAAAATGGCAGTAAATTGAGACTCCGATTCAGTCTAACTGTGTCGATCAGACTTAGGGCTAGGGTTAGATAAGCCTTACCACAAAAACCGCTTTTTTGTGTTGTGGTTTGACGGGAGTGCTGACACACACACGCACACACACACATACACCGACACTCTCGGTTGCGACTCATAAGGGAGGCGCGGCAAAAGTCCCCCCTGATAAGCAAAGACTTTTCGGCATCCATAAGTATTCGTTGCCATTTCACATGTTCTGCGATAACTCCACTCGGATGCGCTGAGAGGCGGCAACCTGAATCGCATCGTTGTCAACTTTTGCAAACCCGCAATGCCCGTCTTCTTATTTGTTAAAAGAAAATGATGGCACGCCGACAAGCACCGGGTGTGCTCAAGGATATCGCTAAACCGAGCGATGGTGAGGTTGTGGAGGGTCTCCTCTGCTCGCTGTGCATGAAGCAGGCACGGAGCATCGCCGATCTGCAACAGCACTTTGCAACGTATCATAAGGACGGTGCGAACGGTCCCTCTTCAGAGCGTGGAGGAGGGCATGTCGCCGAGGATGAGGATGGTGATGCTGCTGTGACGCGTGCACACTGGGAGCCGGACTCGTCGAGAAGCGTATGTGCCGAGAGGGGGTGCGGGAAGGAGTTTGGGCTAATGGCACGGAAGACACATTGCCGAAAATGCGGTCGCATCTACTGTCGAGACCACTGTGTTATTACTATGAAGCTGAACGTGAATGCACGCCCTGATCCCGCGGGAATCCCCTGTCGCGTGTGTCGGGTGTGCTTTGATTCGAGAGAGGGTGCGCAGCAAGAATTCGGTCAATCCCGAAATCTAATGGGCTTGTTCAAGCGCACGCGCGAAGAAAAGAATGGTCGAGACGATGTCGAGACAAATAAGCTCATTATCCGACTGGAAAAGCTACTAGATGGCGGTAGTGGCGGCGGGTCAACGAGCGCTGAAGAGGCAAGGGGACGGTCTGCATCGGTGATGAGCATTAGTGGTGTCCCCAAGGGGTCCCGGCGCGAGTACGAAAAGGCTGTCGTCGCCTGGAAGGATGACTCGAGCGTGCGCGCCTGCCCCGAGTGCGGATCTTCGTTTGGGCTTTTGAATCGACGGCATCATTGCCGACTTTGCGGGGGCGTTGTGTGTGGCAAGGAGGCGTGTGCAGACATGCTTTCGCTCGTGGTCGCTCGCCAATTGCTGGACGGAGACAAGGTCAATATGGAAAGCGCTTCTGGAGATAAGGCACGGCAGCAAAGCGGTCTTCGTATATGCGCAACCTGCCGAGCTCGCGTACTTCGTCATGGGAAGCAGGTGCGCAGGGACAAACAGAAACCGGCGGCGTATCTGACTTTGTATGCACGGTTATCCCTTGCACGCGAACGGATAGAATCGCTCATGCCAAAGTACGCCGAGTTATGTGAGCGGGCATCCAGCACTCGCAACGCATACGCCGCCGCTGATAGTCGCGAGGCAATGAGCGTGCGACAGGAAATCATGCAGAATTTCGAGGTGGTCGATTCAGCGAGCAAACGCATCGCCGCAATCCCAACACAAGAGATGGCGCGACTGCAAGAGCACGTGGAGGCTAACAAGCAGGCGAATGCCACCAAGAAAGAGAAGGAAAAGGAAAAGGGGGGATCAGTTTCAGAGCGCATGGATCCCCACGAATTGGCAAAGCAGCTGCGGCGTGCGGCCGTGGACACGCGCGTCTGCCAGGCCATTCGTTTGGCCGCCACGGGATACATGCAGGACGTCATTCCGAGGCTGGAAGTGCTCAGGCCAGATCGCCAGCAAATTGACAAGATCGACCAGCGGCAGAAAGCTGAACATCAACAACTGCATCAACAGCAACAGCAACTTCAACAGCTGCAGCATCAACAACAGATGGAGAATGAGAGAGGGAAGGAGATGAAGGCGGAGGAGGAGCGCCGTCGACGTGCAGCCGAGGCTGAGGACAGGCAACGTGCGGAAAGAGAACGAGAGCGTGCTCGCGCCCTACAGCAAAGTGGGGCGTCGTTTCAGCGCGGGTCCGTGGATACCTCCGGCATTGGTCGCGGTGGTGGCGCAGGCAGGCAACAGGGTGGTGAAGGTACTCAGTCGCGGGGTCACGTGCGGAATGCGTCGAGTCCTTCTGGAATGGGCGCGTCACATGCTTCCCAAGCAGCTGTGCGATCTCCGGCTGCATCGCGTGTGATGAGCTCTGCGCAGCACAGAGGCGACTCATTCGACGAGGATGACACAACGCCAACAACGATTTCGTCTCCCACAGCCCCTATCAAGAAGTTCGCCGCCTCGGATAGTCTTTTTGATAACATAGCAAACTCGCCGCCGCCGCAGCGACGAACAGCGGATGGAGGATTGGCCAGGTCGGCCACCGTGTCAGCGGGCACAGGACATGGACGCGGCGGTAAGAGCACCGGCGCTGCTGTTCACGCCCAGGTATTGTCGGAACAGCGACAAAATATTGTCAAGTTCATCACGCAGGCGAGGAGGGAGCAACGCTGGGAGGATGTTGACATTCTTTCGAAATCCCTGGCAGAGATTGACAGGGAACTCGGCAAACTTTAATCGTCCGTGTGTTTAATCTCGTGTCGAACGCAGCCGGCTGTAAGAGGTCGTCTCCGTTAAAGGAATTAGTATTCAAGAGATACCCACTTGAGAAATAAATAATGGTGGCAAACGGCAGCAATTGTGGTCACAGTGTGGATATATAATTTGCTTTTTAAAGAATTTGATGCCGCAAACGCAACGCAAGTAGCAGAGACGCAAGAGTCAAAGACAAAACTGTACAAAATCACCATCACCACAATAGCACACAAGGATAATCGAGGGGAAAGCCTCTTGGAAGCATGACAAAACGTGCAACGCGCCACGAATTGTTTCACGGCGAAGACAGCTTTGTGAGGCCAACATGACGGCCAGCACGAATCACGTATGCCCACGCAATCACAACGATCACAAAGAGAAATATGGTGAGCACATTCTCCAGAAATCGGCGCCCGTATCTCGGCCTGTACTTTTGCCGCAGCGCTTCTTTGTGCGAAGTCATTTCCGTCCTCCTAAAGAGAGCGTTTTCATGTAGTCGTTGATTAGACAAGATACAAAGAGCACCTGTCAAAGAGCAATGATTAAAGAAACCTCACAGCACAAAATAACCTTTTCTTGGCATGTCTCCCCACAGCTCATACGCTGTTCGAAGTATAAACTCCTCGACTTGTGCAGTGTGACATCTTGTGCATCCACCCTTGCTATTTGCATTTGCAACCAAGGAATTTCACGAAGATCACGTGACTCTCTCGCTTAGTCATCACGTGACAGATACTAACCCCGGTAGACACGTGTCTGTGCATCCCACAAGTGCAGGCACGCCAAGCCAGTCTCTCATATAGCGAGTGTACGCTGCCAACTTTAGGTTTTCTCTAAGACCGTACTTTATAGGATCATTTCTATAGTACGTATCCCGTCTTTGTTTTCCAACAAAGACAAGTCTTCCAACCAGGACGAAGAGTCATACCGCAGGCATCCCGAGCGTGAAGCGGGCGCGTGTGTGCTCTTGTTTGCTGCCTTGTGCAGGAGACAGAGTCATCCGCCATTGATGAACGCTCTGCCTTTACCCGCTGCTTGCAATGCTCTCGGGCTTGCAGGCTGGGTATCGGCAGAAGGACGCCTCGGATTCTGACTGGTTTCTTTTTCTTTACAATCTAATGAAAAAAGTCTATCGCAAACATATGTGTACCTTTTCAACCTGTCCTATTTTCAATTGATTTTACTTACATTGGCCATCATGGCACTCCAAATTCACATCTGTTCGTTGTCTATACTAATCATGTCCTAAGATAGTTTAATACATCGGAGAGCTCAGCGGCTCTCATCATCATTCTCACTCTCTTGTCTTGATTCGCATCATACATTGCATTTGCATGCTCTCTTGTGTGCTCATTCTATGGCCACGGATATGGCAGACCATTCAGCAAAGTTATTCATAGTCGACTAATATTGGTTGCGCACCAAGAAATGGAACGGAGCGTGTGTGTGTTTTTTTCCGTTTAGTTATCAAGCAACGACGGGACGCTGGGTGGGCCGTGCACAGCCAATCAATCCCAGTGAGCACTCGCAACAAACACAGCCTATTGGCGGTTCTTGAAGTACTCGAGGAGGACGTTGAGCGCCTCCGACGTCTCGCCGTAGTTCTGATACACAAACAACGAACAGAAAAGATGAGACTCCGGCGCTAAGATTCTTTTCAACATATTTCACAGCACGAACTGGGCCTTGGTTGCACTGCTCGCTATAAGCACTGATTCCGCAACGTTGTTGTTCACACAATTTGATGTAGAGGGAGGAAAACCGACAACCTAATGCCACATCCACACAACTCAAAAAGGAAGACAGGAGCAAAGCGCGCACACAGAGGGCAACAGCCATTATACACACCTTGACAACGACGCAGCTGCAGCCGACGACCTTGCGGGCCTTGCCCTCCTTGTCGATCTTGCAGAGACCGACCCACTCGCCGAGCTGCTTGCCGTCCTCAACCTGTATATAATTCGTGTGCATCCCAAGCGCTTATTTCAGCTCAAATTCGGTGCGATCATCGCATTCTACAGTGGTGCTGTGAACTGGTCGCTTGCTAGCACAATAGACATGCACACCTTGATGAGGTTGATTCCGTGCTCAGCGCAGAGAGCCTCAACGAGCTTGATGTAGGCGGGCTCAGTGCAGCTCGAGGCAAGGACGCAGAGGTGAGCCTGGCGCCTGCAGATAGAGTCACAGCATATTATAGACATACCATCAGCAAGTCCCTCGCGAACCCATACTGTGCACCAACACCAACACCACGACCACTGTTCTTGGCCACAGTGCGCGATGTTAAGTCGAATGCAGGTACTTGCAAAACTCACTTGTCGAGGGCCTTAGCGCACTCGTGGAGGCCACGGGCAAGTCCGTCAGCGATGAGAGCCTTCTTCAGAACCTCCTGAAGAGCCGTCATGACGTCCATGGGGCCGGCGGCAACAGCAGCGGGAACCACATCTCTGCTCAACCGATGCGCATGGACATAGTACGGAGGCGAATTAGATGACCACTATACACAACACAACTGAGCAGTGAACACAACGGAGCAGTGACCATTGCATAGCCGTGAAAGATAGAACACGCACCCTTCCGCAGACATTTTTGGATTGGGATATCCTCACTGGATTTTGCCGGTGTGATCGTCCACGATTGATGCAGTCAGAAACAAAACCAGTAGGTACCAGTCAATAGCAGTTTACACCCCAAAGCCAATGCTACAGCGCATCCGTTTCTACCATCTTTTGCCACATCCGAATCAATCCATACATCCATCCATCCATCCATCCATTCCGCTTTAGTATCACTTTTACTACATCGTTCATCGCTGTTCCGACCATAAAATCGACTGAACAGAACTAGCTTCACGCACGAAAGAAAGAGGCAATTCTCGCCCAAAACGATGACATCCATATCGCACAAGAATCAGTTATGCATCGCCCAGCGCATCCCCAATACTCACATGTGGATAGGAACAACTGAAACTAAGAGTCTCTGGATAGAGATTGAGAGAGAGAGGAGGAAGATATTGTGGATGGGAATGATGTTCTTGTAGATCCACCAAACTGCGATGTCAGGGGGACTGCTGCGCGGATGGCTCTCCAATTCGTGTCTAATTTGGGGCCGAGACGAAGTGAATTGAAACTCGCACACAAAATGTCGCACATTTTCGGACTCAAATCCAATTAAAACTAGAATGAGATACCCCGGATGATGATTCCTCACGTGCAAGCCAAACCTTCCATTTCGAACCAGTTGCTGTTTCACACGATAAGTGAGGATATTTGTCAAATCAACAATTACATCAGCATAGCATCTCCTTATACACTCATAAACGGACAATCATGGCTTCCGAGGAAAAAGAAGGCGATTGGTCGCCCGGAAGCAGCGAGGACTCGGACGACACCGACGTTGAGGACGAACTGCCGCGGACAAAGCCAAAGTCGTCGCCGGGATCGCGTGCTGGGTCGTCACGAGCGGCGTCGTCTGTGTCGCGCGTTGTGTATTGCGACTGGGAAGACTGCTTCTGGACTGGCACAAAGCAGAGTCACCTGCTGCGCCACTATCGTATCCATACCAATGAGGTGCGATTCCAAATCCACTTTCAACTGGCACGTGAATTATCGACACTATTGGGTGCAACCCACTAATTTTTTTTCCATTCTGAACAATTGCACTTATGCAGCGTCCGTTTGTTTGCCAGTATGCTGGATGCGGTAAGGCATACTTTCGCAAGGCCCATCTGAATGTCCATGAGCGCTCTCACACAGGCGACAGGCCGTTCCGATGCGAACACGAAGGATGCACTCACGCTTTCTCCAACAAGATCCACCTCAAGCGACACGTACTGATCCACGAGAAGGAGAAGCCCTACAAGTGCGCGCACGTAAACTGCGGGTTAGTTCAACGTGGGCAATTATCGCTTGCCGAATTAAACTGCTATCATGTATTGCATATTCTCAATCCATACTTCGGTTTATCCTCCAGCGAGGCGTTTACGAAGCATTCAATGCTGAGGAAGCACGAGGCTGTACACACTGGATTGCTCCCGTTCGCATGTCTTGTCGACGGTTGCGGTGCGCGCTTTTTAGTGCAGAGCAAATTGCGGCGACACGAAAAATTCCACGCAAGAAGCTACCGATGCGAAGACTGTGGCGAATCGTACAACAAATGGTCACTGCTTGTGAGGCACCGACGCGATGCGCACCCATCGGATCGAACTTGCAACATTTGTCACAAAGTGTTTCGGACAAAGGACAATCTGCGTGAGCATGCGCAGACCCATGTTGAGGATCGGGAGCGATTTCCTTGCGACGAGTGCGACAAGCGATACTTTTCGCAGACCGCTCTGGACAAGCACGTGCGCACGGTGCATTCGGGGGAGCGTCCATTTGAGTGTCTGGTCGACGGCTGTGGAAAGAAGTTTGCCCACAAGCAGACGCTGCAAAAGCACGTGGCCAAGATGCACGATCCGAGCAAGCCACCGACGCCTAAAGCCCCGCGACGAAAACGATCGATTGCGTCGCTCATTAGCGGCATTGTCCCTGAGAGTAAGCGTGCCATGAAGCGGCGCAAACTCATGGAGGAACAGGCGCGCGCGGACGACGATGATGACGACGACGGCAGTGTGTCCTTTGGTGAGCTTGATGATGACGAAGAGAGTGCAGAGGACAACGGTGACGAATTGGACGCCCGTGACGGCGGGCTGAGTGAGGGCGCCGGTCACGTGGCAGGCTGCACGGACCCATCGGACAGTCACTGCCGTCCACCCGCATGTTTGGAAGATGCGGGGCACGTGACGGCAGTGTCGCTGGGTTTGATGCCTGAGATGACGGCTGCCTCGTCGGTCGTCGGCTAATTGTGATGGGTGTATGGGGTGTGTGTGTCGTAGTTGAATCAAACTGTATATATAGTTATCGGAGCCTGGGTCTTTCATCGTTTGCGTGCGTCGCGTTCATTATTACTATTATTGCTCTTTCCATGTATGTCATTGTTTTTAACATTTGTGTATTGATGGGTCGTCACATGCAGATCATGGACGACACTTTGAATGTTGTACAAATATCATACAGGCAGATAAATTTCAATCTGGGTCGCTGTCATGGAGGCGAAGGAGCTCAAGAGAGGTCCATTTCTCTCTGGGCGTAGTGTGCTTATTATATCGACAGCCATCGACATAATCGTCCACAAACGATTTAGCAGGCAGTGCTTGACAGCGTGACGTTGAGGTAGTTGAGATGATCAGACACGGTTGTCTCGAGAAGAGGGACAG
Source organism: Pigoraptor chileana (assembly GCA_943704495.1). NCBI lineage: Eukaryota > Filasterea > Ministeriida > Capsasporidae > Pigoraptor > Pigoraptor chileana. The sequence continues at coordinate 18,370 of CALSCR010003957.1, read as the reverse complement.
AGTCGGAGCACGTTTTGTCCTCGCCGTTCGAGTGGTCGCACTGTTTGATGGTGGACTGATCCGCCTGGATCCAGTACTCTGTGGGCTGGTGATCAAAGCCCATATTGACGAGCGGGAGGTGCGGCACAATGTCCTATGAAAGCAGTGTGGAAGACAGCGGTGTGGGATTCGGGACAGCACAAAAAATAAGTGACGGGCAATCAATCATTCCACTGGAAGTGATGATCAACAATCCAGCAGTGCAAATCATCCCGGCACTCGCACACACGCAAGCGTAAACACACACACGTACACACACCTTGCTGTGCACAAGGCGGACGGCGGCAGGGAGCGTCGCCGAATAGAAGGCCGCAAACTGTGCGTTACCGACACGGGGTTCCCCGTATGTGTACACGGTGACGGGCACCTTGTTGACCGTGACGAGATCCAACGCGCACAGACTTGCAAGCGCACCACCAAGTGAGTGTCCTGTGACGTACAAAGTATAACCACTCTTTTCGGCGACCAAAGAGAGGATTTCCTTCACGATGCCCGCGCTGACCGTCGAATTGTAGACGGAGAAGAAGCCGCTGTGCACCTTGCAGTTTGTGCAGTCAGGGTAGTCGAAATCCATCTGCATTTTGCGATAAGTTTTGCATCGAGTTAGAAATGACATTATGAAAAAGGCTTTTTAACTGAGTTTATCTGTGCGAGAGGCGCAAATTGGGACAAGAGAGTGGGTATTCCACGTGCCTGAGCAAAGTCCAGATTGTAGATCCAGTTAACAAGATTCGATGATTCCGTGCCGCGGAAGGAGACCGCAATGTACTTATTGGCGTCGTCATATCCGACGAACGCTTGGCATTGGGTGAGAAGGACGTCCACGACCTTGGTTGTTTTGAAGGTCTGTGGCGTGTAGCACGATGGCATTGAGTCAAATTTCCATTCAGTGAAGTGGGCAGGACCATGGACTGGAGGGGTGCGTAATGCAAGGCAGAGGTTGGGCGCTTTGCTGATGGACGTGCAGAGCGGGAGGGACATTAAAAACTCACAGGAGATGCGGTAAGAAGAAGAGGCGAGTTCCATGCCTCCAGAACGTCCGATTTGCAATACGCGGCGCCCGCAAAACGAGCGAGTGTGACTGCTGTGGGGACGTCGATACCGTACTCGCGCACTGCGCATCGAAGGGCGAGCGCGGGAATGTTTCAATCACTCTGCATTTCATCGTTGCATGAAGAAGGAGCAGATGCCATTGAATGCATCACATTGCCGCACTTACCAGGTGCTGAGAATGCGACAGCAAACGCAATCAGTGCCACGGAGGCAAAGAGGTTTATCTTGTTGGCCATATTTTCTTCGGTTGTGCTCCGACTATTTGAATTTTCCGACACCCACCCAATGCAATTTACAAATCAGTTACAAACCAAGCATAAAACCTTTTCATGAAAGACGCGAAAAGACGCGCCACACAAAGCTTGTCGTCACCCATCGTACGCGTGATTGGGCGTGGGAGAGAGTGGTGCGATCGAATCGAGTGCGGATCATTCCTCCCGCCGCGCCCCAAAAGAGCGGCATCCCGGCATCCTCACCCTCCGCCCCCAGCCACCGCCGCTTCTGATTGGCTGGCGAGGCAGCCATGTGACCAGTGGGATCATCACTCTGCGCAGTTTATTTGTGTTGCTTTTGTTTTTACGTTTGTGTGTCACACTGCGGTCGGATAAAATTCCGACCAATGGAGGTTAGTTTTTCCGATCGGAAAGATTTGCGGTCGAAGCCAGCCGCTTCCGGAACCGCAGCTCTGTTACACTGGCACATCGGCACGTTTGTTTTTTGTGTTTCCGTTTTCACTCATCAAACTTATTATTTGCACATTGTGTTGTACTTTTTAAGTCTTCCTCGAAGACTGTACTCGACCCGTCCCTTTGTCTGCAGCGTCAATTGCTGCTCTATAAGCATGGCCGCCGCCCGCACATTGGCGGTGCTGCTGGTGGTTGCAATTGCTGTGCTTGGGTGCAGCAATGCCCACCAGTTCCATAGCCGACTAGAGAAGATTAACGTTGTATCTATTGTGCATCTCGAGGGTACCACTCCATCGTCACTTCCCGTCACAATCTCTGCGGATAAGGCGACGCTGTTTGGTACTCGCGAGCTGGTGTCGGTCGCTTGGTCGGGTGTGGATGCGCCCACCCCAAACGATTGGATCGCCGTGTATAGCCCCTCAAATGTTAACTACTCTACGACGGCTCCTATCAAGTACAAGGTATGTCTGCAAGGGTACAAAGTCGCGGCGTATTTCTTGTCTCGCACTCTCGCTCTCTCACTATACACAGTCACATATGTATACTCTTAGCGGTATTTAGTGTCGTCTCAAAGCTGAGACACTAACTTGAATCCTACTCTCAGGCGGGCAAGTTCATCTTAGATTTCCATGTGAAAAAACAGAGCCACTCCGTTCGAGTCCTGATTTGTTCGAACTTTATGCCTTTTTCGGGCAACCAATAACCACTTCCGTATCATGTTTTCATCCGTATGGATGTGCGAATGGCTTTTGTAGTTTGCACAGGCATCCAAGACGCATCTCAGCACTGGCGCGGGCTCTCTATCGTTTGACATTTCGAACATGCGCGGAGATTATGCGTTCGTCTTTTACCGCAACGGCATCGATAAGCCGGTGTTGGCGGGGCTCTCTCCGCCCGTTGCCTTTGACAATTACAACGAGCCGACGCAGATACGCCTCGCCCTTGGCCTTGCCCCTGGTTCCCTGACGTGAGTGCATCCTCTATCTGTGTCTCTGAGGCTTTATTTGCATGATAACACTGTAACTCGTGCTTGTTTGTGTATCCATCATATATTGATTGCATCACGTGTGACGTGGCACGATAGTGCTGTTCGGTTTTCCCCTCAGCAATGACACACATCCTAAATACTTTCAACGCGTATCTTTTCCCTTTTTGTTTAGTGTTTCATGGTCCACGCGGGATGCCGCTGCTCCTGTCGCTAAGTGGGGACTGTCGCCACAGAAGTACGTGCACTCTGCGCCCGCAGTCACGTCGACATATGAGCGCACTGAGATGTGCGGCGGATCTGCCTCTGGAGTCGGCTGGCGCGACCCCGGCCTCACTCACACGGTCGTGCTGGATGGACTGCAGGCGTCGGCGCGGTAGGTGAATGTGGCGTGTGTCGCACTGACAACGACCACATATGCTTTATATGTGCGCCTGTGTGTTCTGAATAACAACAACTTGTGCCCATCTTGCCCCTATCATCGACATGAGCGCCCTCACTGACGTGCATCCCCCATCTCTTGCTTGGTGTTACTGGCAGCTACTACTATGTCGTGGGCGATGACAAGTTTGGATTTTCAGCGGAGCGATACTTTGACGCCCCTCCGATTTCAAGGGCGGACCACGAGACAGACATCATTGCATACGGGGGTGTGTGCTCATTGACGTTTGCTTTTCTCGCACTTGCACTTTGAGAATGGATGGACGATTCCCTAACAATTCGATTTCCTTTTGTGGCCTTTTTATCCTGTTGCTTGCCATTTTCGGCTGTACTTTGCAGCTGTCTTCCTTTTTGTGTTTGTGGAATGATATTCTGTGGTTGGACACACGGATAGTGCACGCTAACACGCACCTGTCGCGACTGCTTGTTGTGTGCGTATATTCTTGCAGACATGGGCAAGGAGGAGGATGATGGAAGCACATCATGGAACTGGAATGAGGTCTGGGTGCACATTGGCTGTCGCGCGCTCTTCTTACAATTGACTCTGTTCAGTGCGGGCACATTCGTCGTTTTAAAAAACACTTTTGTCATTCACAGTTGGTGTCATTGGGTTCTCATCCCTGCACTCTGCGTTCTTTTCATTTTAATCAACAAACCACATGCATTATAGCCTCCCAGTATCAACACGACGGATCGCGTGATTGCCGAGCTCGATGCCACGCAACTGGTTCTCCATATTGGCGACATTAGCTACGCTGTTGGATACTCTGCACAGGTGGGTGGGTGTGTGGGTGTGTGTGTGTGTGTGTGGATGTCCTCACTGTGAACACCAAACGGACAATATAAGGCATTCGCATGGTAGTCCGCACGTCTTGAATAATTCAAAACGATAACCAAGAGGCAGCCACAAATCGATTGGGGATGGTATTAGTGCCATTTGCGCCTTTTCAAAAGCCTTTTTCCTTGGCATATCTATGTGTCTAACACGATGGTAATTTTTTTCTTTTCTTTTACTTGCTCATTCGACTTTGCGGTGGCTTGTCAGTGGGACGTCTTTTTCGACATGGTTGAACCCGTGGCCTCGCGTGTTCCTTATATGGTCGGTGTGGGAAATCACGAGCGCGACATGCCCAATTCAGGCTCGTATTATAACGGTGCGTGGTCGGCTGTGCTCAATATGTCTCCTTCGTGGTTATGGCGTCGCCTGAGATATAATATCAGACATCATTCATGCCTCTGATTTGTGTGTGGGGCGAAGTCATTTTGCATTATGTGCGCTGCTCCTGACAGAATGATAGTGTTGGAATCAAAATTTTCCTTTTGTAACATAATGTATTAAGTAAATTCCTGATTTGTGTGCTTGTGTGTTTTGTATTTTTTGCAATGTGTAGGCACGGACAGCGGTGGCGAGTGCGGAGTTCCGTACAACCACCGTCTCGTCATGCCACGGGAGGAAGGCTCCGGGGAGGACGTTGCGTGGTATGACTTTACCTTTGGCAACATGCACCACATTATCATGAGCACGGAGCATTCGTTTGTGCGCGGTTCAAAGCAGTACGACTTTATTGCAAAGGCGCTCACTCGCACGGACAGGACAAAGACACCCTGGGTCATCTTTTCTGGTCACAGGTGCGCCAGTTGGTGTTTTGTTTGTATGATTTTGTGTGTGTGCCTTGTATTGTGTCTTGTGTGCCATGTGTTGTGTCTGTGTGTCTCTCTCATTGTGCTTCTATGTGTGTTGCGGAGTGTGTGTGTGTGCTTGTATATGTTTTGTATGTGCCCTGCGTCGTATTGAGATATGTGAATTGAAACTGACTACTCCCATTTATATATGTATACATCATGTGCTGCCACACGCAACCTCTGCAGGCCGATGTATATCGACAGCACAGTAAGTAATATGTGCGCCCTGTATGTATGTATGCGTGTGTGGTGTTCTTGATTCCGTTGCAAGCGTAGTTTATGTTGGCGATGACTAAGTCCACTTACCGTTTGTAGTGTGTAAGCAGGCATGATGTCTCCTGGTCGCTTTTTTGTCCCTTGGGGGTTTAATGTTGTCGTGTGAAGCGCTTCTGACGTGCATCGGCATCTTGCCCGCCGCCGCACAGAATGAAGACGCCCCGGATGGTGATCAGCCCGTTGCGAGACTCCTCCGCCAACACATTGAGCCCATGATGCTTGCCGCTAAGGTTGTGCATATATAATATTTTTGGAAGCTATTTCAGTTCATGCAGCAGATGTGCGTTTCACCTGGTGTCCAATTTTTAATTTCTTTTCTCGGCGCCATATCCCCGCACTGCACTTCAGGTTGCATTTTTTATATCGCAATGCTCAGTTTGCATTATTGGTTATCATTGTTTATCAACGTTCAATTGTACGTGACCATACTCGTCCCGTAACGCGCGTTCTTTTGTTGCAGGTTGATTTGGCTCTGTGGGGTCATCATCACAGCTACCAGAGGTGAGATTTCGGGCGGTCCCGTTTGTTGTTGTGTGGCTTCACATTGTGTTGTCGTGGGGACGTTGTCCCAGACAACAAATATTTTAACTCGGCTGTCAACACTTTTTTTTAATATTTGTTTGTCGTTGCTCTATTGGCTGAACTGAGAGAAAGTGTCAAGTATTGTTGTTTTGTTGTAATCGCGAATGGTTGGTTCTTTGCGCTCACTGTCACCAATTCCCTCAACTGTGTGTCCATCAAACAACCAAAAAAACGCCCTCCTGTGATGCATCGCCAACGCAGGACTTGCCCCGTCAGCATGGAGGCGTGTGCTGCCAACGCCACGGGCCACACGTCCAAGGCTATTGCCGGCAATCCGTTCTTTGGTGAGGTTTACTCTGGCGGATACGCCGCACCGATCCACTGCGTGATTGGCATGGGTGGGATGTCGCACTCGCAGAACCTGCGCCCGACCAAGCCCGCGTGGGCCCTTGTTGTCAACGACGACAAGTACGGATACACTCGCATCCGTGCAAACGCAACGACTCTCTACATGCAATTTGTTGGCAACGTGGACGGTAAACTGCTCGATGAGTTTACAATTGTCAAGCCGGCGGCGTAGATCTACTGAGTGTGTGTTTTGTGTGTGTTGGGCCTGCCATGTGTGTCGGCGGGGAGCCATGTTGCATTCTTTGTGTATATAGGTGGCTGAGAGGAAATCAACGAATGAAGTGGCTTTGTTACTTCATGCAATCATTTTGTATCTCGCATATTACATGTTGTGTTTTTTTTAGTTGCCCCTTTGAGCAGGCATCGGCAGAGTATTTTGACTGAATCAGTTGTGCAGGGACAGGCAACGTCACCGTAGAATCTGCTCTTATAATATCCTTGTCTTGCCCTCAGTCGATTGAAAAACTCATTGCCATGACTACTGACTAGTTAACGTGCAGTCCGCTGAAACAGTTAATGGAGCCAATTAAAAGTCATTGTTGCAGGTCACGGAGGAATGCCTTCCAAACCCTTGGCTAACGAACTACACCATCGTAGCATGACCTTTGGACTATTATCATGCCACTGGGTACTCCGTTCCAGACTGATCTGCTGCGCGCAGTGACTGTGTGTCATGTGAGCACACAATTACTCAATAGCCGTGAAAAGGAACTGACTGACCTGTCATGTCATTCGACAAGCTCGAGCGTCCAATGAAACCCATGCGATATTTTTATAGTTGATGTGCAGTTGTGTCACTGTCGGTCATGCCGACAAGTTTCCGACTCGGTTTTCACCGGACAAGGGCCGACAAGACACCGACGGCGGGCCGCTGACAGTCAGACTTCTCTGCTGCTCGGCCCGGCCAGTCAGGCACGCCAAGTGGATCACTCTGTCTGGGGCCGAACTAACTTAGTACGCAATTCAAGACATGAGTGACTGTCGCTAACCTTAAGGCCTGGCGTGTAGTACGTATCCAGTAGCGACACAGGAATTTCTTTTTCAATTACAGTACTGATATAATACTAATATCCTTGGGCCTCAATACCCGTGACGCCACCGTTGGAGCAGGCCCGGCGCAGGGCGGCTTTCCGACAAGCAGACCGAGTCATGACAGACCTGTCAGCTTATGTCAGTTGCTGCAGTGTTATTTATAATCAGCCTTCCCCTGCACGTCACGGCAGGTGTACGTTGGCCATTGATCCGATATAATAATGCGGCTCGACGTCAGGGTGACGTGCGCTGACTGTCCGAGTCCACTGCAAATAACGAATAGATCTGACAGTAACTCCAGGCACGCCGGCCGAGCCGAGGTGCCGAATGCTCCAGGGCATGTTACTATTAGTACCGCACTATATTTTGTAGCTTCTTTCGGGCACTAAGGCTGTGGAAGTCGGCAAGATTTAGACGGCAAGGTGCCGACTTGAGGGCGGCCGGGGTCGCTGGCGGCACCCTGTCAGTGCCGGCCGCCGGCAAGATCATTTTCTGCCGCCCAACAAATTGAAGGTGGCGGTACTCAGTTCAGTCTACTACTGCTCAATGAGCAGTCACCATTGGAACTGCAGCAATGAATTGCTGGGCTGCATATGGAGCCGCTCCGGCGGCGCGACTCTCCAATAAAATCTCATATCCACTACCCCGGATGTTAAATTCCATTTTGTTACGACAATTTTACTTCCGGCCGCACTCAGTATCTGCGGCCGGCATTCCGTCTCAGTGAGCCGAGGTATAACAGTAATCGATGGCACGACATTTACACGGTTTCAGCTTTTCTGTGGGTGGTTAGAGTCCTTTTCATTGGTTTGACATACATTATCCGCTCACGGCAGATGCTGTCCGTGCTGTCACCAGGGACCGAAGTGGCGCACTGTAGCCGTCGGCCTGGCACGGGCAGGAATTTCAAGAATGCCACTGCTCCCGGCCCGTGCCAGTATACACTGACGCGCAGCGTTTGTTAATCTGATGACGTGCGCACATAAACTGTAACTTTTATTTCAATCACCAAGTTTTGCTAAGTCTGTTACTGTGGCTGCTCTCCAACTGATTACCGCAATGTTGTCTCTGTTTCAAAGTGCGTCAGCCGGTGGTGCCGGATCGGCAGTGACACGAGTGCGGCCATTCATACATGTGGCCCTACACTCAAAATACAGTGCCGGCGTTGGCGGCCGTCGTTGCATTAGCACGGACACACATAGTTCCGAGACTGTTATGCAGGGGCGTTCACAATCGCCGGGTGGGATGCCACCTTTAAAAAGCACGACAGGTCCATTTCCCAAACGCACCGCGCAAGAAGAGGCGCAGACCCCCGAAGGGAAAGGTGCGTCCGCGTTGTGCCTGATTAGCGCATCAGTGTGTGTGTGTATGTATGTGTGTGTGTGTGTGTGTGTGTATATGTGTGAGTATGTGCGTGCCCGTGTGTGTGTGTATATATATATATATATAATAGGCATGTGTGTGCATGTGTGTGCATGTGTGTAGGTATGCACATGTGTGTGCATGTGTTGTAGGTAGTGTGTATTGTGTATGCTGTGCGTTTGCGTGTCTCATTGTGAAGTTGGGGGCTCCATTAACCCCGTCTGACATTGATTGGCATTGGTAGAGGCATTGAAAAAGACAGGAAACATGCCGGGCGTATTGGATCCGGAGGAATTGGGGCGCGATGAAGGAAAAACGGCCGCGGCAGCATATTCACGCGAACATGTAAGCAGTGTATTGCTTAACGATATGCTGTTGATGCATCAGATTAGAGCCGATGTTTGTATTGTGCTTTTGCACTGGTTGCTCTGTTTGTTGAGTCTCATGACAACACTTCGGGCGCGTCACCGAGAAGTCAATCGGCAAGCTGTGCTGCTTGTCGTTGTCTCACGCAATCAACGAAATGTGAACGACACCGCATCGACATTGCGCAGGTGTCCAAGAAGTCTCTGGAAGAAATCGAACACTCGTCAAACGACAAGGATGTAAAGAGCATCCATAACAAGGTGCGAATTCCGTTTGTTATCATTGGGGCACACTGTACAGGCTGCAATAGGCGCATAATTTTGCACCAACAAACCCATCGGTATAATCACATTACTGTGTATGCATCTAGCTGAACACCACTCGCGTCACTATCAATGACGCCCATCCATCCATCTGCATGCATGGGCAGTCCACAGTGGGCGTTCTTCTTTTGTGCAGTCAATTAACCCCTCCCATTAAGTGCAAGTGAGTGACATTCCCGCACATTTTGGCACCCCATTCACACACGCAGGTAACAGGCATACATGCTTTGAGTAAGATGTCCGCAGACACCTGCATACACCCCGACGGCCCGAGCCGCGTCCGCCGGCTGTCAGATGGGCAGGACCTCCGCAGGCGCTTGCATGCATATCTGCGCGGCGCACCGCCGTTTGGGGTCGTGAACATCAGCGACGTCATGCGACCTCACTCACCCCCCTGATACAACTGCTTGCCATGCACAGGCTGACGACGCCGCTGCATATCTCCAAATGTCGTTTATGTCCGTTGATATGACACACCTGCAGCCACAAGCGGACCCGTAGATCAAAACAGCCACAAAAGAAGCGCCATAGAATATGCATTATTGTGGGGAGGGCACAGGGCAAGTGGAGCAAGAGCGAGTGGAAAGCGGAGCGCCGGCAAGGCAAGGACAAGGGTGGGCGCATTCGACCAGAGGCGCGTAACAAAAACTCAACACAGATCTCACAATACAACTCAAGAAGCCTTGAGAAACATTGGCCACACAGCGTGATTATATTAAACGATACGAAAACAAGCGTGAAATCCAACATTAAAGTCTGCAGGTCCCCTTGCGTGTATTCTCCACAAGAGGCAGCCCTGATAAGCAAGACAACAACATAGTGGCGCAAGCATAGCCACCGAACAGCACCCGCACAGCAACAGCAACAGCACTTTCACAAAACGCACGCACGCACGCACGCACGCCACTGCTGCCAGACAATAACCGACACACATACAGACACAACCACTCTATCATACTATCAGACCCAGCCCTGGCCTGCCCTACAACATGGCAAGCGCACCATGCGTGTCTGTCTAGCGGGCATGGTCAATGTATGCGAGAAACTCGTCGTCCTCCCTGCCTTCGTCAACAACGGTGCTCCCGATGTACGACTGGGGACGCTCTGCGCGAATGTGCTGAAGGGCAAAGTGCGAATTGCGCTTCTCAAGCGGATTGGCGCGGCTTCCAATCCAAATGAACACCTTGCGACCCACATCGAGGAGGTAGACGTCCGTCGAGAGGAGCGAGGCCCGGGACACAGGCAACTGCACGAAGGAGGGAACACGAAGTGATAAGAAGACTGTATGATAACATTGAGAGAGGGAGTGCGTCCACATCACTGTATCACTGTCTGCACGAAATCTATCTAATGATCTATCTTCACGACATGCACATGCATTGAAACAGATTCGTCTCCGACGCCACATCAAACGAAACTGCATCGTTTGGGAATGATGAGGGCGCAACACAGCGCCTCTCATGCGACCCACGCGCACGCACCAGTTCCAACGACGCCTGCTTGTCGCCCTTGACGCGCAGCAGCCGCACAGACGACATGATGTGCAGGTCGTTCGCGACACCCTCCACAAAGGTGATTGGAAAGAGGCCGACGCGCCCGTGCAGGCGGCCCTCCCACCACCCGACCTCGCCCGTCTTGCGGCTGACAATCTCGAGGACATCGCCCGCCTTGAACGAGAGCTCGGTGGGGCGATAGGCATCCCACTCGAACAGCGCGCGAACTGCGTGATTGCGCGGAGAGTCACATGATGTTTTGGTATGTATTTGTGTGCAAATGGCCAAACAAGAGAGAGGGGTGGTGTGATGGTAAGGAGCTTATGCAATGTACGCAACGCACAATACAATTGTTGACAATAACAAAAATAATAATGCAACAATAACAAATAAGGGCATCAAGCAACAAACACAAACAAGAACATCAACAACAACAACAACCGCCATCAAGCACACAAAACCCACCGCGTGTGGTTGTGTCGAATATTTCCCTGTCGGCGAGGTCGACCAATTCGCTCCAGTGAACATCATCCGGGGTCACACCCTGTTGTGTGGTTCCGCGGGCCATCACCGCCTCGACACGCGACAGGCTCACAAGGCCGTCGCTGTTGCCAAGACGACCGACAATGTGGCCCTCCCCCGCAATCGAGGCGTCGCCAACAATGTCAATCACATCACCCGCGCGGAAGGTGAGCTCGTTTGGTGTGCGTGCAATGTAGTCATGCAGTGCCCGCACTGCAATGGAGGTGAATTGGCACAATTTTGAGGGGTTGGTGGGATTGGTGCAGGAAATATATTCAGTGGCTGCTGTAGTTTGTACTTTGTACTTTGTGTTGTGTGTGGAAACGGGGATACTTGCAATAATCGGTGGGAAAGCGCAATCTATCCACGAATACGACGACACGAACACTAATCACACATCGCCCAAACCAAAGCAATAAGTAGAAATAAAAATAAAATGATGCCCCTCACCCTTGGTATATCCTTGGCCTGGCTTCGCGTAAGATCCCGACGACGACAGCGTAATTTTCGACGGCGTCGTTGCCGGTGAAGGCATATCAAACTGCGGCGGCGGAAGCGGGAATTCGCCACCGGCGCGGAAGTCCTCTGCCGCCGCAAGTCGCCCGATGGGGGTGGATGCAGAGTGTGACAGTGGCGGGGCGCGGACGGGGGTTGAATTTGAGTCCGTGGACAGGGTGCGATGTCGGCCGCTCGGCTGTCCGGGTGTGTGTCCAGGTGTCGGCGCTCCCGACTGCCGCACATACGACACGGAGCTCGGGGCATCGGGGCTCATTACGTACGCCGCCTGCAGCACCACACTTTGGTTCTGCATGAGCGCCTCATTGCTGTCCATGCGCTTGAATGGGTTGAGGGCGACAATGCCCGGCGGCGGAAGCTCGTTGGGGTCGACCTGCGATCCCCGCCGCGCCTTCACAACGGGCGGGTGTTCGACGCCTGAAGATGCGTCGCCAGCACCAGAAAGACGCCGTCCGCTGGTCGACGACACAGACTCCCCCACAGATGCGCCACGCCCGCGCCCGCCCGCAGCCTGGCCAGCGCTCGTCTGGGGAACAAAGTCCACTGGCGGCGGAGGCAGCTCCATGGCGCCGCTAAACTCTGCCGGCGGCGGAGGCCCAAATGACGATCCCGATTCATCGCCTCCCGACGCTTTGGCTGGCGTCCTTGCGGTGGTGGGTGTCTGCTGCTGCTGCTGTTGCTGCGCCGGCGCAGATGGTGACGGCGTCTCGTCCGCAGAGAAAAGCTTGACATATGTGAGAGGGAATCTGCCCGTCTTCCCATCGAGAGTGCCCTCAAGCCACCCGTACTGCTCTAGTGCCCTGCTTGTTATCGTCACAATTGCACCGGCAACCAACGAAAGCTCCTTGGCATCCCGCGCAGAGTACTTGTAGAGCGCGCGTGCTATATATGTTGAACACAGTTTAAATGAAACAAGAGAAAGCGCGCGCGTGTGTGTAAGTGTGTGTACGATGTTTGGGAAAATAAATGAAATATAAGTCAGTTTTGTGGGTCCTGTTTTGGCCACAGAAAAACACATTGACTGAAAGAGTGCCATTAATGATATTAGAGATTCGAAAATTGAAAATAAAAAAACACTCTGCCAAAATCTCACTCAAAATAATCGACGACATTGACAGACCAATCCACAAGCCAATGAAGCTCCACCAACACACAGCGGAAGCAACGCATTGAAATCACATACATGCAAAGCAGAAAAATAAACAAACAAACAAACAGCGAAACGCCCACCCTTGTCCGTGCCTGGCGATGGACTGGCCGTCGTTGTCGCCGCCGTCGCCGCCTTAGCCTTTGCCGCCAGTTCAATCTCCTTTGCCGCGCGCTCGGCAGCGGCCTTCTGCTCCGCCTCGACCCTCTCTCGCTCCTCCCGCTCCTGCCTCTCCTTCAATTCGCTTTCCCTCCGTTCCCGCTCCTTTCGTTCCTTCTCTGCCGCCTCCACCCTCGCTCTCTGGGCGCGTTCAGCTTCCCCAGCAGCCACCGCCGCTGCGAGTGCCTTTGCAGCACTGTCGTCGGCAACAATCGCCGCGGAGGGAGTGCCGGTTCGTGCGGTAGCAGCAGACACACTTGCCACGGCACTGTTGCCAGGTGGTATGGCAACCGCGCGCCGCCGGAGGATGGCCTGCTCCTCCTCAAAAGTGATGGCGTGAACATACGACGACGGAAACACACCGGTGCGACCGCCCTCCTCGGTCCGACCCTGCGTGGGTGAATGGGTGAATGGAGGGGCCATGTGAATGTGTGTATGGCCGGGGGTACAGTAGGGGAGGGATAGGGTAGGGAAGGGTAGGGGGTAGGGTAGGGTCGTGGGATGCGGGGTAAGCGGCGTGTCACATGGTGCAAAAGAAGTTATTGCGACGGAAATGACAAAGGGGGTGTATAACACATTCGCACTCCCGCTCAGACACACATGACCGAGTGAAGCGGATCGACTCACCTGACACCAGCCGTCAGTGTTTTCGCCAGTCACATACACAATGTCGCCCGCATTAAGCGCCAATTCGTGTTTCAGTTGTCCGTCGTACCTGGGGGTGTCCAGACGCCAGCGGTGGATGAATAAAGACATATTGCACATCATGCAGGGCAAAAACAGCGCATTGCATATAATATGCACAAACCACGTACCCAGATCACACACACACATACACACAAACATACATACACACACAAGCACACTTTAAAAATCACAAAAGCACAACAACCGCGCCGCACAAACAGAGCCCGACTCGACATACTTGTACTGCACAACGCTCTTCCTCGGCGGCGCCACAACATCAAACGCGCCATACTGGGCGAGCGACTCAGTCGACGACCCGAGTTCCCCGACGGCAGCCTGCGTCGCAAGCATCGACGGCGGCTCCGCAAACGCAAACGACAGCTCCGCTCCCTCAGACAGAGTGTCCCCGGCCTCGCTGACGTGACTTGCAGACTCGGTGCTTGGTCGGCGCCATAGACTGGGCGGCGCCTGTTGATATGAGCCGCCCGTTGCGGCACGTGCGCGTGACACTGGAACACCGAGGCCATCGGGACGCTGCGACGCTGCACCCGTCGTTATTGCGCGTGTGCGGTTGCCCCCAGAGACCTCCAGGTGCGCGGCGCCCACGTGCAAAGGTACGCTCGCCGCCGATCCGTTGCTTGTGCGCCGCGAGAGGTTGGTTGGCGTTGCAGCCCCGCCACGAGGCCGCGCGCCGTCTGCCGCCCAGTCGTCGTCGTCGTCAGCTCCATCAGAGTCACCGTCGTCTTCTAATGCCGAGGCGCGATCGAGCACCTCCCGGGGGATCTCCATGCTTCCCGTGGATTTCACCCGCGTGCCGGGCAGCATGAGGCCCAGGAAAGAGCGGCGCTTGCCATGTGATGCGGCGCCAGAGATCGATCCTCCCGTCGGCGTCGATGATCCCATGATGATTGCCGACGGGACGCCGCGTGGAAGGTCGGGTGAGTCCGGGTGGACGTCTGCCGCAATGTCTTCTTCGGGTGCGGATCCGTTGGACTTGGACACTGTGGAGCGGGTTGGGTGCAGTTGGGGAGTTTGGGGGTGGAAGGAAGAGAGAATTAGAGAAATGTAGGATTCAAGTCAGTGTCGTAGGCGCTGTGCCCATGGACTCCACAAGAGAATGAGAGAGAGAGAGAGACATGCATAGGAAGCGGATAGCATGCTGCTGGCGCTGCGTGGCTGTCACGGCGGTACTGCACTGACTGACTGACGCTCCCTTTTGCGGTCGATGGCGACCTCACTCTAAACGCGAGGCCTCACACACACACACACACACACACACCTCCTGCTTTTACAAGCTTCTCTATCTGAGCCTTGATCTCCGCAAGCCTCAGAATGGCGCCGTCAAGTTGTCGTCGCGTGTGCTCCAGTTCCTGTTGATGCATCGAATTAGTTGGTTGTGCGAGATATGCACAAATACAGCATCCCACGCACACCCGAGACATGCGCCATACACACACAAACAAAACAAACACAAATGCAATTCAGAAATACACGCAGCTGTATAAGCACCCACAATGTCTTCCACTGCATCCTTGGCGGGATCGTTGGCATCGGGCATGCTCTCGCGCCTGCGCTTCGTCGCCTCCTTGAGTTCCTTGACCGCCCCCTGAAGCTTGCGGACAAGCTTAGACACATCGTACGACTCAATCTCAAGATCCCGCATAATGGACTGCAGCTCCCGCCGGCTGGTTTCACTCGACACAATCTCCCCCGGCTGTAAGCGCACAGACAACAAGCGCATTTCAAAGGGTTCAGCGCGAACAGAAAACGCAGGATGGTGACCCTGGACACACAGACACATACACAGACACACAGACACACAGACACACATACACACACACAGACAGAGACCCACAGACACACACGTACACACCTCATCGTCTCCGCCATGGACGGGCTCGAATGGCACGCCCTCGGGCGTCTGAAAGAGCGAGTCGTTCTCCTTGAGGAAGGCCTCTCGTTCGCGCCGGCGGTCGATCTCGCCCGCACTGCGACGGATCTCCCCAAGACACAGCTTGGTTGACGTGATATAGTCGTCCTCAACATTGCAGTACGAGAGAAATGCATCGCGCACGGCCTCGAAAAAATCAAAATCAAGCTCCTGATGTTGTTCGATTTGCCACGAAATGGAAGAAGGTCGGATGGAATGCATAAAGACGAAGCACAGGAAGAAAGAAAACAGAAGCGACGACAGATGAGCAAACAGGACACAGGAGCAATGCAAACTCACACACGACAATGTCCACTAAAATGAAGTGGGCACAGGCACACACATGCATACGCACTCCCATACGCACAAAGGTGATACACACACTGCACAACACATGCAAGACCACCAGTGAAAATACACCATGCCTGAAAACAAACAGTACCACGCCATATCGAAACATGCCATGAACTCTACAAAATATGTGCACGCCCACACAACTCCCATCAAAACGGAGCACCGCGACCCACATTAAGCAGCTGCGACATTTGGATCTCGTAGTAGTGCTTCTGGTGTGCGTTTGCCTCCGCCAGTCGCAAGAGGTACCGGTGCCGCGCAGATTCAGAGTCCGCGGCGGCTGAATTGTAGCGCTCGAGGGCCTGCATGCACGCGGCGTGCGGATCTTTCCTGCTGAGAAACCCCTTTGGTTGGTTGCGCTTCAAGTTTTTTCGCTCGTACTTGCCCTTGCACGCCTGAGTGATCTTCTCCAGGGTTGCATACTCGCGCCGTGCCTGCCGTGTGTGTGTGTGTGTGTGTTGTGTATGTTGTGTGTGTTGTGTGTGGCAGGAGGATATGGGTGAAGATGGATATGTGTATGTGAGTGCACAGGCCCATTATTGCAAGCGAATCGACTGAGGCGACTGTGGAGATCATACAAGAGTACACAACATTCCACGCAACTCACATCCTCCACGTCGGCATATGATGAAGAGAGATCGTCCTGCAACATCTTGCCAAGATCAACCACCTGTGACAGCAGGACGGATCCAAAAATACAACGCGCACCAAAAGTAAGTCAGGCGCTCAATTCAATTCCAGTCAGTGATACTGCTTCTCCTTCCTTTGTGTGTGAATTGGTGTTTTGTGCGAGTGTGATGAGGCTATGTATGATCTGTGATCTCTGAAACAAGAGCTATCAGCCTCCCAATCGCGGGGTGACCGACCCGTCTGTACTGCAGCATGCGGGAACGGAGGCTCCCACTGAGGGGATGCAACAGCAAGATCAAACACACACACAATGCGGTTGCGCCAATGCAGTCCCAACCCCACCTTTCGCGCAACAAAGGTCTTCTTTGAGTCGAGGTTTTCAATGTGTTCGGCCACCGCCTGCAGCAGCTTGTCAGCAAGGGCGCCCCTGTGTGACGAGAACTTGTCTGTCTGGTTCAGCACCCGGATCCACACCTCGGACATTCTGCATTCGCGGAAAATAACAAGCAGATGGATTGTGGAAGAAGAGAGAAAGAGAGAGACAGAGAGATAGTTAGAGAGAGAAGGGGGATGATAGGATCGAAGTCAGTGCCCATGGCTCCACAATAGAGAGTATGTGGCATCACTCGACACGTTGAGTGCACTTTTCCACCGCGGGAGTGCGTCAGATATGCCTCCCAAGTTACCAGCTATGCAGGACGGAGTACCAGTTCTGCAGCACCACGGATGCCTTCCGCACCCCCCCCCCTTTGAACAATAACACAGACAGCCACAGAGAGACAGAGAACCGACACCAACACAGAACGACGCAGACGCACAGACACACACCTGGCCTCTTGCGCTTCTGTACTTGCGTCAATCGACGTCCGCACAGTCTTCCGCGTGCGCTTTAGACGAGAGAGACCACTCGTTTGCGGCGTCGACCGCTGCTCAACAAATGTCCCCACGAGCGCGCGCATCTTCTTCGAGAAATCACTCTCCAACTCTGCTCTCTTTCGCACAAAGTCACGAACGCTGTGCAGAAACTGAAGCTCCTCCTCGGTCTTTGCATTGAGACTTTCGATCTGCTCTGCCTGCATCTTCAGGCGTGCACGTGCGAGTTTCCCCGTCTCGCTCTTGTCGTCTATTTGCCGAACAGGTCCCCCCCGCATCCTCACCACAGAGTTGGCGCGACGCCGACGCGTGGAGGCGGCCGACGTCCCAGCCCTTGTTGCACCCGATTCAGACATGGTGAGGGAGTCTCCTAAGCACCCACGCGGTGTTGGAGGGGGTGTCTATCGGTCCGCTGAAGGATGCACATGCACGCACGCACGCGAGCAGCAGCACGGGGAGAAAATCAGAACTTCCGTTCCCTGCCAGCGCCACACTCGGCGACCAAGTGACGCGTGTTTGGTGACAGCCCTCCCCTATGCAATATAAGATGCAATTTGCCCCCTGAAGCAATTAGGGTTTCTTTTCTCCCAATCAATTTTAAGAGTCCACGAGCTCTTATTTGATATGCACAATTGTGGGGTGAAGCGCTATTTTTTTGTTGTTGTGCGCCGTCTGCTCCTCGGAACCGCATACTCTGTGTGATTCGCAACTTGCGAGGTACGATTGTCTAATCTCGGCCGAGTCCACTACTGCCTACAGTGTGTGTATGTGTGTGTGTGTGTGCGTGTGCGTGTGTGTGTGCGTGTGCGTGTGTGTGTGTGTGTGTGTGTGTGTGTGTGTGTGTGTGTGTGTGTGTGTGTGTGTGTGTGTGTGTGTGTGTGTG
>CALSCR010003951.1:0-27904 GCA_943704495.1 Pigoraptor chileana | reverse complement strand
GGTGGGTGGGTGGGTTTTCATATGAGCTCGTGTCGGTGGTGGTCGGCAACAACGCAACTTATTGTTGATAATTCTGTGTTGGCATGAGTCACTTGTCGTGGCTGGGCTTGTGTCACGTGGTAGATTTTATTATGGCGGCTGTAAATATATGGATGGATAGTTTCTTACAACCTTCAACATGCCCATGCACACACACACACACATGCACATGCACACTTCACCGGCAGGCTCCGTGCGCCTTGTCCCCAACCGCAACCAATATCTCTTTCCAATTCAACCAGACGTCCCCTACGCATCAATACTCTGCATTCTGTCGTATCTTTCACCAATGGACGTGAATGTATGCTGTCTCGTAAGCAAAGCGTGGTACTCGGCGTGCTCTTCTCGGAGCGTGTGGGTGACGCGCGCCGCTAAGAACATTCATCTGACAAAGGCGCTTAGAACCGCATACGACGGATGCTACGACCCTCCGGACGAGCTTGAGGCGGTCAGTTTGTGGGGCTTGTAATGCTGCTCATGTGTGTGCTGTGTGCTGTCTCTGAGACGATTTAGTGGTGGTCCTGGTGGTGGTGGTGGTGTGTGTGTGTGTGCGCGCGTGTTGTGTGTGTGGGTCTGTGCATGTGATGTTGTCGGTGCTATCTGACACACATTCTCTTTTGTTTGCAGAAATATACCGGCGCACTGAGGGATGGGCTGATCATAAAAAAACGACTTACATTGGGTGCGTTGTGCGATAATGTTTGTCAGCTGCTCTCACCTGCACCTCTCTCTCTCTCGCTCACTCTCTCTCTATCTTGCTTGTGGAGTCCATGGGCACAGCGCCTAAGACTTTGATTTTAATCCTACATCACACACACACACGCACACACACACACACATCCTTATCCTTGTCTCTGATGCACTTACAATTGCTCTTAGTAGGTGATTCTTTTCACGCTTTGCCCTATGCTGCTCTTGCTCTCAAAAGTGCTTCACTTTGTAACACCTATCTCCCGTGATTGTCATATTCAGTCACGCACTCACAGCTGGTCATGAGATGCACCTATTGATTTGTGTGTATTTTTTGTCTGTTTGTTTGTTTGTTGTTTCCGGTCTGCGTTTTTTTCTACTGACGCTTTACTTTCGACTCCGCAGCGGGAGAAGTATCTGCGATTCCAGACGGTGCTGAAATGACGCTCGATTTCGGGACGTCATTTCTCCTGAGGACCTCGAGAGTATATTTTCCGTTGGCGCGCCAATCCTTCCCAAAGCGACTGTTTATCCGCGTGGCATCCTTTCTGTCTGCGAAAGACCTCTGCAACTGCTGTCTTGTGTGCTCTTCGTGGAAGTTGGTGGGTGCGGCGTTGTCAATGGTACTATTGCGATGCTGTGGTGGTGGATCTGTCTGTACATGCCAAGCGTGCTCTCTCTCTCTCGTCCTATTTTGACTGATCTGTGTGTCTTGCTCGTGTAATTGTTCCTGTGCTTCTGTGTCTGTGTCTATTTGTATGCGTGTGCTGTTGTGGCTGTTTGTGTGTCTCTGTCTGTCTGTCTGTCTGTGTATCTGTGGTTGTGCGCACATTAATGTCGTTTGGATGCCGTGGATTTAAATAGCTCATGATTCTTTCTTGTGTTTCCGTTCACTGCATCGGTGACAAGAGTCCAAATCTCATCCCCTTAAAAGCTAAAATGTGTCTCACCAAACGCCTACTTTTACTCCATTGCACTCACTCATCGACACACAGGCCCTCCGAGACAGCGAGGCGTGGGACAAAGTGATGGGCAATGAAGTGAGAAATCTAAACGATCTGCAGCGTCGTTATGAGAGTATGTACGATCCCCCCGCCAGCATGGAGAAGGTGAATAGGAAACTGCAGAGTGTATGTGTGGTTGTTTTACAAAGGTGTTGGTGTCGGTGGTCAAGCCACTCCGTCAATGTGGTGTGTCGTCAGTTGCGACGATCTGGGTCAGTAATACTAGCTATGTGGATGGTGAGAGTAACGGTCTGTTTAGCTATTGCTTTTTGACATTCAGTTGGTTTTTCAAATGCTGAACCCCGTCACAAAAATTGTTTGTCTTATGGAATGCTGAATTGCTGTCAATGCAAGCACTCGATTGCGAAAAAAAATACTTTAAACTCTGAAAAATTGAACGAGTGCGTGTTTTTTCCTCAGTATCAATACTGACTTGTTCGGTTTTTTGTATTGTTTTTTGCGGCCATTTGTTTGGTTCCGGTGTCGGCGTGACTGTAATGACTTACTTATTCAGGCGATAAAAACGAAACAGAATCTCGTCAAAACTCTGCGCGTGCGGAAGGGCATTACCACGGTACGAATAGCATATGTGTACCACGGCTAATATATATATATATATATGCATCCTGTCCGAGTGTTTTCATTGTTGCATGACTCACACCAACTGTCTTGCCATTCAGTCTGGTGATTGTGACGTTTCCTTCTCGGCCATTACACTTAACTACTGCCCGTGTGCTGCAGTTCTGTCGTAGCCCAAAGCATCCTTCATATTACAGACGGATTGCGTATGTTTTGCTGTTGATTGACGCCTTCAGTTTGTATGCCGTCTGGCCCGCCACGCCAGCAGGCTTGAATGTGGCCCACAAGGCTATGTCTGTGTGTGTCTATAATCGTGCAGATGCCTGTTTTGCATTGCGCTGATCAGCTTTATTACTTTTGTTTTTTTTATGCATTTCCCTCTCCGCCGACGCACCTGCTTTGGCAATGAATAGCGACCAAGATTGTTGTCCATCGGTGAGGGCGTTGAAGCAAACAAGCCGGCGCTCTCACCGGCAAGTCAACGCCGTTACAGTGCAGAATCGACATTACTGTGATCAACCGATGCATACACATACACACAAATACGCACAATCACACACACACACACTTACACACATGCATGCGTCTCTTTTGATCTTCTTGGCGAGTCAATGCCAGTAGTGAATGTGTGACGTGCGAGTCTCCTGCTACGGTGGAGTGGAAGATGGACGTTTGTCAATACCGCTCTGGGCCTCCTGCTTCAATTTTTGTTGTAGGGCCCACTACTAATTGAGTGAAATTGTCGAAGACCAATGGCGGTGGAAAGCGGCCGTACATCAAAATTATCATCCGACTAAGCAATTACATGTAACCACTGACACTTGGCCTGTCGCGTAACATCGTTAGTAACAAAGAAATTACTCGAAAATTTAAATTTAAATAGAAACATCAGTAGTGCTTTATGTGCCTGTATCATTTCGCATGCAATACGATGAACAACACGCTCATCGCACGTCGCACGCACTGCACTGGGACACGACAGCAATAAACTCGTCGCCGGAAAAAAATAATTACTCTTCGATTCCATACGACGGGGGACGCGATTCGTAACCGTCATCAGCGTCCATTTCTGCGTCGGCCTTGCGGATGCGACGCACTTCGAGCACAAACAGATAGGAAACCACAATTGCGAGTGCGCCCGCACAAGAGCTGATGATAAATGCAGTGCGATAGCACTGGCGACCAATGCATGTGTCAGATCCATCCGGGGCGTGCTATTATATAGCAGGAATGAGGGAAGCAATAGGGGAGAAGAGAGACCCGAGGAAGGCAGGTGATGTAAGGCAAAACCGGCAAAGGCAATGTAAACCGAATCAACAGCGCGCATAAACAAGAGCCACAAAAAGTCAACGCCAAACAAATGTTGCAATGGTGGGTGGCACACTACATGCGCACATCAGCATAGTAACAGCGCACATCGGCATAGCAACAGTACAGCAGCATAGTGACAGCGGCCATCAGGCACTGACAATGTGAATGAGAGGGGGGCAGCCGCCATCAGATGCACAGGTGGATATTTTGTCATCGTACAGGCGCGCAGCCATCGGACCAAAGAGAAAGATCCCGAGGCCGTTTGCCACGGTGAGAAACCCGAAATTTTGACCGTAATGTTTGTTCCCAAACAGAACGCGGAGAAGCACGGGGTATTGCGAGAAGAAGCCTCCATCGGCGAGGCCGATACCCACAGCCGCAAGATACAGCCAGTTCAGCGGCAAAAACAGCAGCCCGACTTGCGTGGCCGTCACTATGACAACGGCGATGAACAGGAACGTGGCGTTGGAAATTTTCGCACGAAACACATCAGAAGCCGTTCCAAAAATCACGCGACTGACAACATTAAGAACGGAAAAGACGACGACGAGATTCGACTGCTGTCCAGACTCTCCCCCGAGGGATTTCCACAGGGAACCGACGTTGTTGATGTACAACAGCGCGCACCCAACGGCGAGTGCGAGCGTCCAAAACAGCAGCCAAAAGGCTTTGCTCTTCAATAAGGCCCAGCCGTATATGTCGCGCCGCTCAAACTCGTTCGGCTTCTTCGATTGGCCCGCCTTTCCGTGTGTTGCCGCAGATTTGCGTGCACTTTCCACACTCTCTCCTCCGAGCAGGCTTGCCGTCGATTCGTCCGAGTCTTCGTCGATCGGAATTTCATTTACGATAAAAGCGCCCAGTATTATGACGCCACTTGCGACGGCCGCAAGCATAATAAAGTACGCGCGGAGGCTTTCGGTACCGTGGAAGTAGTTTTTGTAGATTGCGCTGAATATGGCCGCCGACGAACCAAATCCCGCGAAAAGTAGGCCCGTGACCTTGCCCTTGTGGCGGGGGAGGAAGTTGCGCTCGTTGGGAATGAGCGCAGCAAATAGAGCGCCAATGCTTCCTTGTCCGACAAGCTGTTATTGTTGTTCAGAGTGGGGGAATGAACAACGAATCGAAAGGTGTGCATAGCGCGAATGCGGAAAGGAATGCAGGCGTATGGAGTCAAGGGTAAAACGAGTCGAATAGAAGGCGCTTCGCAAGGGATGCAGTCACATAATCGAGAGGTGCTGCTCTGATTTGACATGACTGTGAGTGTAGAGTATGTAAGTAAAAGTGTGTAAGAGTGTGTAAGAGAGTGAGAGAGAGAGTGTGTGTGTGTGGGGGGGGTGGGGGGGGGGATACAAATAAGGCGAATCCCATCGCAACAGCATTTTCCCGAGGCAGCTCAATCTTCACAAACAGCCACATCAGCATATATCCCGTCGCCATCGTAATGGACGCAAGCACGGCTGTCGGTCGATGTCCAAAGCGGTCAAAAAAGAATCCTGCGAATGTATATACGGTTCCGATGTGAAGCCCATCAAAACTCCGCGTCCTCAACATCAATTGTCGATGTTTTACAGAAGAAGAAGGCGACGACGACCAGGTACATGCCACCTGAACCGCTTGCACAGATATGCAACATGGATTGTGTTCTTACCGAAAGGAATCGAGATGTACCTGCAAGTAATGAAGAGAAAGTATGGTTTACTGAGATTCAGAAAATGCCACAGCAAACGTTCACATGTGGCACCCCACTTCAAGAGAGCGGGCTTTTGTTCGCAACATGTGATAAGGCCGTCAGTACGCCAAACGCCAGAAGCATAAGGCCCTCGGCTCAACACTTAGCATCACCGGCTAAGCAACCGGCGGTGACTGGGGAATGGTCAGAAAGAGCGAGGAAAAAGGAGTATACTAAACAAACAAATGCTAATATGCAACGGTGAGCAGATGGATTTCAGTACTCACAGGCCAGCATCTCCGATGGATGAAATTAGCTGAATGTCTGTCTCTTTGTATCCCAGCGTGTCTTTAATGTCGGGAGAGTATGCAGAGATGCCGTATAGTGTACCTGCAATGAAGGGGCATACAAATACACAAGTGTCATCACCCAGAGCAAGGGTCGCGGCAACAGTCGTGCGAGTGAATGCGGTGGTTGAATCTCACCTGACACGCCCATCATAATAACGCCGTAGATGAGAGACACGAAGCGCGAGACATCTGTTCGCGTGATGCGCGATGCGCGTTCAAAAATAGCCATCTTCCGACTGGTCACGCAGGCGGTCATGCGGGCTGTCACTTGTGAGGGCCTCCGTGTAGATGATGATCGGCGAGATTCCCGGCCTCATTCGCCCTTAAATAGGCTTAGAAAACAGTAGATAGAGCCGATCTTCAAACGAGGGAACTGACAACAAACTTCCTCACGACGGGTCGTACACACAAATCTGGCTGTTCGATCTCTGATGTGAGCGTGTTTGTGTCGCACACACTCGGAGTTAATAAGTCCGGTCAGGCAATGTTGATTGTACAATCGCCTGTTGGACAACACCCAGATGAGGTGGGTGCGAAAGGGGTAATCTCCGATGGGTCGCCACGGGTTTGAACGTATGGACTCAGGAGACAGTCAGACTGCCGCCTGGCAGGCGTTATGCAATTGTGTCAGTGGAGTAACGGGTCCCCGTGAGACTGGACGGGAACATGGGCATGTACAGTGATTTCAGATCGGGAGTGGAATGGGTGCAGCGCGCTCTGAATTAAAGCCATTATTACATTGTATTGTGTGCTTGCCAGTGATGCCCAAACACAAACACAAACACAAACACAACGCTGGCGGCACTCGTGACCACCTATTACATTGTCTCTCACATGACTGATACCACTTTCACGTTACGCAATTCATGTTACCGCCTATTGGAGAATATATGCGAGATCTCGCATACATTATTTCACATATCACGTGATCACTCCAGCACCCAGTGATGTAATAATTGCGTCATCACGAGCGTCCAATCAGAATGTGCGCATTTGTGGCTGTCCAGATGCGCTGTCCATAAAAGGAAATGTACGTCTATAAAAGGAAATTATACCCCAATTAGAGGGAATTGGCCAAGCAATGGGGGGCCGGGGGCTTACGTTGCACAAACGCAACGCTCTTTGGTTTCTTTCTCGTTCTCTTTCTCTTGCGTGTCTATCTTTTCTAACTTTTAGATTTGTAGTTTTCAATGGCACTCTCATTGAATGCTACTGAAATATTTTTACTACTGTACAATAACTTGCAGTGGGCTTTTGTGTTATATTTCCCTCTCGAAATCTGTGTTTTTTGAAATTTGACGCTCTGCAATGGTTACAAAGGGGCTCGTCGTTGTCTTAGCATTGGCCGTCTGCGTGTGCAACAGCGCACCCATTGGCGACAAGGATGAGTGCGTATTCTCATATCTTACTCGTTGATTGTGGAGGGCTGTAGACTGCAATGGAACTTTGTGAATGTGTTTTTTTTAAAATGTGCTTCTTGCGAATATGTTGCGACGGTACTAGTTTTGAAGTCTAATTGCTGCCATCTTATGTGATCATGCGTGTCCTTGATCTCTAATAATGCCATATTTTTATACTTTCTTCTTCTTGCGGTACGTGTTTGTATGTATGTAATAGATACCTCAAAGCTCGTGCGGAGCTTTTCGAAGCAGAGGAGCTTATGAAGTCATACAATGGAATTTCTCTCACTACCAATGAGGACAAGGCAAATGCTGTGTTGATGAAGCTGAAGGTGGGCGTTGTGTGCGACAATGATATTCGTTCTCTAAGTATTCAAATGCGTGGGAGTGCTACCACCCTCTCTGTTCAATCCAACGTGTGGCTTTGTTGGCGGTGTGACTGCGTACACAAGTGCGTGTATCCTTGGTGCACAACTGATTTTAACAACTGTGTTTTTTTACCTTTCAAATGTAGCGGGATGAGCTTAATCAATATGCAGACCGCGACGACTTCCCGCCCGCGATTCACTTTTTCGATGCTCAGAAGGCCATCGAAGCCAGTCCCGTTTATAAGGCTATCCAAAAGGTACGTTTTGTTACTGTGGTATCTGTTTACAGTGGGACGGAGTCAACACACAATTGCGCGAATTGTTTCAATAACGCCGCACTAATTTCGCTTTTATTGCGCAATGATCAGATGCCAAAGGGCGGATTGCTTCACGTCCATGTCGATTCCATTGTGGACTCGCGCTGGGTTGTGCAGACTGCGACCTACATGGAAGGTGATTGACGAGTTGTACGGAATGTTTTGCATTACATCTTCATATAAAATTTGTTGTCATCGACGTGTTTGCTTTGTTGCTATTCCCTTTTTGTGTGTCCATCCACGGGGCTGCACTGTGTCGGATTTCTAATATTGACTCCCGTCTCTCATTCCCTCCCTTGGGATTTACCAGGATGCGCAATCTGCCATCTCAACGGGTCAACGTACTTTCGCTTCTTCCCCGACAAGACGGTGAAGGATCCCAGCGACCGCTCCGCGCCATTCGAGTGCACGTGGACGGGTGTTGCGGAAGAAAGGGCGGCTGCAGTGAGTGCCGAGGCATACGATGACGCGCTCTATCGCCTCCTCACGCTGGTCACAGAGAAGCCGGACGAAGCCTACCCGACGCAGTCTGCTGTATGGGGAAAGTTTGACGGGTCGATCATTGCGGCAGACGGCCTCATAAACTATCGCCCGTTCTTTGAACTGTACTTTCGAAAGGCATTTGAGGACTTTGCTGCGGATAATATCCAGTGGGTTTTTCATGTTCTCTGTCTTGTTGCTCCTTTTTGTTCTTTTTTGTTTCTTGTTGTGTCTTTGTATGCTTCCGAGATTGTTGCTTTTGCAATACCAATTTCAGTCAAAACATTCATAGTTGTGAAGCAAATCACATTTCAATAGCAGTGTGTGGTCCCATGGGATTTTTTTTTTTCCCCGCGCGTGTGCGTCGGTGTATATGCTGGCACAAATGCACATGTATGTTGACCAATGTGTTTCCTTTTCCAATAATCGCGCGCACACAAACACTCAGGTACGTTGAGCTCCGCAGTCTGCTTGGGTCTGTCTACGAGGCTGACGGCACCCTTTACGATCGCCATACAGTAATGGCTCTCTTTCAAACCGCCGTTTCCGATGCCGTAAAAAGCACAAACGGAAAATTTGCGGGCGCAAAGTTGATTTATTGCGGACTTCGTGCCGCTGACGCAGATGTCGTCGCCGCACAGATGGACGACGCCATCGCACTCGCGATGAAATTTCCCGGATTTTTTGCCGGTTTTGATCTTGTCGGGAGGGAAGATCCCGGGCATACGCTCGTTTACTTCGTGGACACTTTCCTCGCCAGTGCCGAGAAGCAGGAGAAGGCGGGCGTGCGACTGTCTTACTTTCTCCATGCCGGCGAAACAAACTGGGAAGGTCTGTATCTCGTTGTGGAGCGCGCTGAGAGTTCATAGATTGTGTTGTCAGTGTGGTTTGGTTAGGCTGCCAGTGCGGCGATTGAAGCAGTTTTATGCAGAGAAAAGACAGCTTGTTTGCTTTCGCGTATGGGGTGTGGGTGTGGGTGTGTGAAAGTGTTGCCGTTTGCAGAAGAAGTTCTTTCATTTATTTTTATTTTCTGTTTCTTTTTGGAAGACGACTGAAACTGAATGTCCCCAACATGTTTCTGTGCTTCACGTGATGATTGGTATTTTGCTGCAGAGTCAGGAGCCGACGACAATCTTATGGATGCTGTGATGCTTAACACAACCCGCATTGGACACGGGTGCGTCACATTTTCATACATACACACACACACACTCGCATACACACACACACTCGCATACACACATACACACACACGCATACACACACACACACACTCGCATACACACATACACACACACGCATACACACACACACATACACACACACTCGCATACACACACACACATACATTCACACATACACACACACACACACAACACATTTTGCGCACTTTCTATCGCCTCTCTTTCTGTCTGTCTCATTGTTGTCGGCAACACGCCAGCTATACGCTTGAATCCAACACCCGCATGAGGGACCCGCTCGCTCGCTCGCCTGCGATGCATAAACACTAACCCTCCTTCCTCTTCTCCTTGTTGTGCCTTTTGCCTCAGATTTGCTCTGCTGCATCACCCTCTCGTGGAGGAGATCGTTGCCGAGCGTAAGATTGCGGTGGAAGTGTGCCCAATCTCCAACCAAGTACTGGTGCGTGGATGCAAACCACTTTCTTTCTTGCTTCCACTTTACAATTCTCCGTCTGCGTATCTGGCGCACCTGGGTCTGCACATGCAACTCAGTCTCCCCCTCCCTCTTTAACACCGTCACATTGTCATCAATCGAACAAACCCTCCGCAAACACCAAACACATTGGGCCTTCACAGAAGCTCGTTCCAGACCTGAGGAATCATCCCGCCTCGGCCTATCTCGATCGCGGCCTCCCCATCACCATAAACAGCGATGATCCGGCGCTGTTTGGCTCGGTCGGTCTCTCGCACGATTTCTACGAGGCGTTTATGGGATTTGGCGGCGGTCGCCTGGATATCCGCGCCCTCAAATTCATGGCCCAGAATTCGCTTCAGGTGCGGCTCCTTTTGATTGTTTTGGCGCCATCTCCACTGTGTGTGCCCTGTGTCCGCGTGCGCATGCAGATAGTTGACACCGCACCATCCCTTCGATCTTCTGTTTGCTTGATGGAATGCTGATTTCTGGTCGTCCCTTCTTCCTCTTTCTTTCTTTCTCTCTCCCTCTGTCTGTGTGACATTCGCTTTGCACGATCCCCTGGTCGTCTTGGGTATGAGCAGTACAGCGCCATGTCGTCTGGTGAGCGCTCTGTCGCCCTGGCCGAATTCGATGCACGCTGGGCGGAATTTGTAGACGGCCTTGCTGCCCTCTGATTCAATAGCCCGTACGGGGGAATTTTCTTCTCTGCGTTTTTATTATCTTAAGCCATCATCTGATTGAGATGGTCTGCTGTGTCTCCTCTTGTGGGATTATTTGGAATTGAATCCCATACCGGGCACATCCATGCACGCGGACAATACATCCCTTGCACTGCCCCCACGCAACGTCATAAGGGTTTTTTACTCATTATCTTTGTGTGTGTGTCTCGTGTTCTTTGTGTGGCATGTGTGCACCAATAAAACTGGGATACGCATGCCGCCGACGTTTTGCGCAACCATTTATACCCTCAGAACATGTGTGGGGAAGATGAACGACGAAGTCAACATCTACACGCACGCACGCACGCACCTCAACTGAACTCGACTCGTTTTCTTGTAATCTTGACATCAAAACGTGAGAATGGCAAGTCTTTGCGTAATAATCGTCAATAAAACGTCCAGTGCATACTGAGGCAATAGACTCGTCCGTGAATCCATCTCAATATGTAAGCAATGATGCTTCCGTAATCGTGACTTTTCGATTGAAGGATGGCGGATGCGTTAGCACACAGACATATACAATGCGTATATAAAAATTACCAAAAGAGAGAAAAATATTCTGAAGTATGCGATTTGTATCACTAAACTCCAAGAAATTAAAGATTTACCTTTTTGCGAAATTCCCCGCTTGTTAAATTTTTTTATTTTTTTAAAATCCGCGGAACATTTGTTTCTATTGGGGCAAACCTTTACCCAACCATCCTCTGGGGTCGCGCGTGCACGGACTCTTCCATTCAGGGCACAGTTGGTTGAATACAGTGGTGGGAACATGCGGAACTGCACGTTCTGTCACCCTCTGGGGGGGGGATGGCGCGTGCACCGGACGCTTACATTCATGGGTGCAGTTGGTGAATATAAACTGTCTGTCATCCTCAAATTAGCCCCGAATATATACCGAAATATCGGGTAGCGTCATTCGGATACTTTTTGGGATTCATTGGCATACTCAAATTTTTTTATTTCTCTTTCTGCGCACCCATTCGGAGCATTCTTGTCAGGTTCAATATCACGGTACAAAAACTAAAAAAGACTCGCCACACGAGATCAAATCCTGATGGGCGTGCTTGCAGGAGCGGCAATATCACAGGATTGCCCTGCAAACGTTCCATTATCTTCGATTCATTAGGAGGATATTTACTCCCCAACATCCGCGCGTGCGCACAACGCCGATCAGTCCGAGTGACACAAACTGACAGCGAACGGCACTCCCACAACGGCACGCCTGTATTTGTAATACGTTTGCGCACTACGTCGTCAATGATACACACCACAGCCGCTGCATCTCTTTCACGCGTAAAATTGCGAAGTCCGTCAACCCGCGACCGATCAGTTTTTCAGATCAGCTTAGTGGTCAGCCGCTGTCTCGGTGGGTTTAATTAGTCAGTTACTTTCGCATTGCAGAGCAACGACTCAAATTGAAGACTGAAGCTGGTGTCGGCCATGAATATAAACGTTGTCATCAGTTGTACCGTATTCGCATGCGAGTTAATCGCCAGTTCTGATTTATTGACCCTTCAGTCTGCAACGGCAGACTGGCCAACTGCTGCCGCCGGCGGGTCGCCAGCGGTGTGCGATTTACTCGGTAATGCCCGTGTGTCGATCGATAACCGTGGACGGACATCGCCGTTTCCAGTCCGTGGTGAATTAAATTACAAGTGGTGAGTGATTTAGTGTTCCGACTGTACTTCAGTAGTAGCCGTGGAAATCGACTCATGAAGAGTCGGCGGTAGCCGGCGCCTGACTGACGTCAACACGTGTATTATGTGTAATATGACTGTTTAATGTGCATAGTGCTCGTCTCTATGCCGTATGTGTGCATAACATCGGCCGAAATGCAACCTGCACGGTCCCGAGCTACCGTATGATGCATCCCTGCCGTAGTATAGTATTCTAGTCTCTGACTGCCTTCTTTGTTTACCGTCGTCAGCTGAGCTGCTTTAATCTATTATAGCTGCTCTCGGGTGATTTTTCCACTCACAACCTTGCAACTGCATGTGGATCTGTGCGCCGGCCATGATATAATATGGCATACGTTTACAGGCGGAATACTCCGCGCGCCATCTAACCAAGCCTGAGGCCGAGGAACTTATATTATATATATATATATATATTCCAGTCTTCCTGCGCAGTGAATCTTTCCGTCGGTTGTAATCGACAGAGTGACAGCCGCGCGTTGCTTCTGTTTCGACGCTGTTCGCGCGGTGCTCAGTGTGCCGTGCTTTTCGAATAGTATTGGATACGCCCATCGACAGCACTTTTAATGTGTGACGATGTCGCATCAATACGTACCTGGCGACGGCCAAGATCTTGACGCCACGGGTGGTTCTTGCACTGGGTTTTCGCATGGTAATGGCGTCGGCATGATGCTGAATGGCGGCATCGTCGATCAAACCGGTGCCAGTGGATGCATTTTCGTTGGAGACGTGAACGTCGTTTGCTTTCCATGGGCGTATGGTTCCCTGCACGTGAGCGCATCCCAATTCGCCGCCACACTATTAGGAATTGCTTTTATTGTTATCGCCGTAGCTGTCGTGCGAATGTGGCGGCGGCGTCACGTGCCCGTGCTGCACATTACCACCATCCGTGACTGCGCATTCATTACACTGGATGCCTCAGGGGTCATTGTCACTTTTAACAAGGGAGCTGAAGACGTGTACGACGTGGTTGCGGCTGATCGTATTGGGAAGCCGTTTCGTTGCTTGTACACAGAGGACGATAGGCATGCAGGTATGTACTGCATGTGTGCATGTCATATGAAATTCGCATCACACCGATTTATTAGTGTTCTTCATTATAATGTTGCACCTGACTGACAATGTCGAATATTGCGGTTTGTGTGCGTGTGTGTCGTATTATAACTGTGTGTGTATGTGTGCGGCAGGCGTCCCCGAGGAAGACATGGCCACTGCCCGTCGATTGGGACGCACGGAACGAGAAGTGCTCACGCGACGGGCTGCCAGTGGCAAGATACCAGGCTACGCGCACGTTGTGTTGACG
Organism: Pigoraptor chileana; assembly: GCA_943704495.1. Taxonomy (NCBI): domain Eukaryota; class Filasterea; order Ministeriida; family Capsasporidae; genus Pigoraptor; species Pigoraptor chileana. The sequence goes on along the minus strand of CALSCR010003951.1, from coordinate 14,325 downwards.
TCGCACGACTGTGGCAAGGGTGGATATACTGTTGTGGCGCGGGACATTACAATTCACAAGCACGCCGAGGAGGAGTTGAGGGAGAGTGAAGGACGATTCAGACTCCTTGTCAGCAGCGTGAAGGTCAGTAATAGGCTGCATACGTGATGCTGATGATGCTGATGTATGAGCACAAAGCCGTCGTAGTTTCCAGAGCATTACCTCTACATGTTATTGCTCTCTGTCTCAACTCTCTTAAATGCTCCTGTTACTCACATCCAACACACACATATACACACACACACACACAACACATACATATATGTGATATAAACGATTATACATGCACAGGATTACGCCATCTTCATGCTGGATGTCTCCGGCACCGTTGCGAGCTGGAACGCAGGTGCGGAAAGAATCAAAGGATATACTGCCGACGAGATCATAGGGCAGCATTTCAGCAAGTTTTATCTTCAGAGCGATGTTGACGACGGAAAGCCCGAGATGGAGCTTCGAGAAGCTCGAAAGGGGGGTCGGTATGAGGACTACGGATGGCGCGTGCGCAAGGATGGCTCGCAGTTCTGGGCAAATGTAATCATTACGGCCATGTTTGACACCAACGGAGAGCTGTGTGGATTCGCAAAAGTGACGCGGGATATCACCGAAAGGAAGCGGCTGGAGGCCGCGATCATCGAGAAGGAGGCCGCGGAATCGGCGAACGAGGCCAAGAGCCAGTTCCTGGCAACAATGTCGCACGAGGTCAGTATGACGCTTTTTTTCCTGTGCTTTTTGTCTATCGATAGACTGTTTTTTCTAAGCTATTCACGGCACGTGGAAACAGATTGCGCTCAATGCTTACGATTAGATATGGCACACGCACGCACACATACACACACAACACACACACACAGATACGCACCCCTCTGTATGGCATCATGGGCAGCACCGAACTGCTCAAGTGCACTCCACTCACAGAGGAGCAGGGCGAGTTTGTCGGGACTATCGAAAAATGCGGCGACGGACTCCTGGTGCTCATCAACGACGTACTGGAGCTTTCGCGCATATCTGCACAACAGTTGGTGATTGAAAACGTTGCAATGGACATCACATCGGTGTGCATGGACGTCGCCGCCATTCTCGGCCCGCAGGCGGCGACAAAGCGCATCAAAATACGCGTGGACGCTGTGAAGAAGGTGCCGTGCATGGTCAACGATCCCGCGCGAGTGCGACAAGTTATTGTGAACCTATTGGGCAATGCGATCAAGTTCACGCCGGGCGACGGCCATATTTCAATCGCGGTCGAGGAGACGGCCGATGCAAAGGCTGTGCGATGTTCGATATCTGACGACGGCATTGGCATTGCAGCTGAGAACCAGCCAAAGCTGTTCCATATGTTCACGCAGGTCGATTCGTCGACAACGCGCGCTTTTGGTGGCAGTGGACTCGGTCTCGCCATCTCCAAGCGTCTTGTTGAAATGATGGGCGGGCGCATTGGTCTTGAGAGCACACTGGGAAAGGGGTCGACGTTCTGGTTTGAACTTCCGTTGCCGTCGGAACGCTTTTTCTTCCCGCCCGATTTTTACCTTCCTCCGTCTCCCGGGACTATGGTGGGTAAGTTGCGGCAATTGCCTGCGACAGCAATGTCTCGCGATTCGTTTGGACAGTCTGGGTCTTGGTCTGGCACGCCATTATCGCAGGCGTCGTCACGGACGGACGTTTCTGAGGCGCTGAACACCCTCGCCCCACAACACGCAGAGACAGACAGCAACAACAACTACAGCACAGTATTGGGAGACGATGGAACCAACCCACTGGAACGTGTCGCCGAAATGCCGGCTATGATCGCGGGTACGCCTGACCAATCACGTGATGGTGATCTCGGCAGCAGCGCCGTCGCGTTTTGCGACAGCAATTTGCGTAGTGCGGCGGATGGAGCGAGTCCCTCGACCGGTCGCCTACGGGTACTTCTTGTCGAGTGCGAAAAGACAGTCTGCAGCATGGCTTCCGCGAACCAATTGGAGAGGCACGGATGCGTTGTTTCAACGGCACGAACAGGCACCGACGCGGTGCGATTGGCGCTTGATTCAGCCGACAAGGGACTTCCTTATGACATTATCATCTTGGACACGAGCCTTCCAGGTCCTGCAATGAGTGGGTTCCGTATATGTGGTGTCTGTGTCTGTGTCTGTGTCTGTGTCTGGTATGAACGCGCGCATGCTCAGTGTGCGACTGTTTGTTCAGTGCATAAACATTCTTTGAACCACCCCTATCGCATTCTCGTTTCAATATGCAGGTGTATGGTCCGCATCGGCGGAAATTCGAGCGCGACTGCCTGTCACGTGCACCACGCGACCCACCATCATCGCCGTCATCGACGGTGCTCCCACCGAGGCGCTTCTCCACAGGTGTCATGCTGCGGGAATGAACGACTGTATATCAAAGCCACTGTCAATGACGGTGCTGCGCTCCGTGCTCGCAAAGCCTGGGCGATCGCCGGCCCTGTCCGTTGCTCGTCGTCCGGTGACGTCCAGATAGGCGAAGCTGGTCTTCCCTGTCGACTCGTCGTTACCAGCCTGCGACGGGCATTTGCGACTGAGAATGCAGAAGAGCACTGGTTGGTAGTGTCTCTCTTCATTTTCTTTCTTTCTCTCTCTGTCGTAGAGTTGTGGAGTCCATGGGCACAGCGCCTAAGACACTGACTTGAGTCTTTTGGAGTCCATGGGATTAGTGGCCCAATGACTTGAATCCTAGACCACTCTTCTGTCGGCGCAGGGTTTGGTGATTGTTGTAGCCGCGGTCGGCACGCGCAGTTTGTAATGAACACCCGACTCTCTTTCTCACGATTGTTTCAACATGTCATGGACGGTATTTTTTACACGGAAGGATGCAACAATCGGAACGCGCGTGTTTGTGTGCGTGTGTGTTTGATGCACAGAGAGAGTGTGTGTATGGGTATGTGTATTCGTACTCCTGCATGTATAGGCATGGACATTCCTAGTCGAGAATGGATCTGCCGACAGTTGACGCTGCACCGCAGTGGATGTAAATATGGTCGTGCAGCAACGGGCTTCGTCACTGGCATGTCAGATACCACCCGCAGTGGCCCTCGTGAGCCTAGTGCGTGCCGTGCGTGCACGACCACCAACACGGCCACCGATGACACCGACACCGGCGACAGTAGTGGCAGTAGTACCGTCAGTGTTTCTGTCACTGTCACCGTCCGTGTCACCGTCCGTGTCACCCTCGCTGTCACCCTCACTGTCATCAGAGGCGTCGTCATCGACGGCGGACGGCTGGCCCGGGCAATTGTGTTGCTTGGGCACTCTCTTGTTAATGCTCGAGAACTCGCGTCCGCATTCGCATTCGTAGTGAGGGCCGATGTCGTCACTCACGTGGACAACCACGTGCTTCTTCGCCTCTCGATCCGACAGGTAGAAGCCCTTGCGCATTTTTGCGTTGGCGTCTCTCTTGACGCGCGCGATCACGCAAGGGATGCATGCGAACATTTCGCACTGCAATTCCGCGCATCTGGTCTGCAGAATGCAGTGGCTGCATAGCAGATTTTCGCACAAAGCAACAAGAGCAGCCTTGTCTAGGGACCCCGGCGTGAAGGAAACCGACGGAGGATAGCTGATATTATCAGTCATTGTGGTATTTGATTGGACACGCTTCAGTTGATGAATCAAGGGCACATACATGTGGCAGGAGCAAAAAGATGAATCTGTTGAGAAAACAATTGGCATTATGCTGCTATGTTACGTGTCTCACCTATCGGCTTCGTATTGAGCTTTGTGTGTCTGCAGCACACTTAGCAAGTACTCAGGATCATCCATCATCTTAACAGCACATTTCTTGAACTCGTTCGCCGGGGGACGCTTCTTAGTCGGTTGCGCGCGTGCGCCTCGGCTGCGGTGAGGCGCCATATGTATCCGGCTCGTCGACTTGGAGAGTGTGTGCAAACTGCGACGGATGGAAGATGGCGAATTGCGATTTGCGACCTTGCGAGGTGGGCACAGCAGTCGAGTCGGTGTAGCACTGCCTGTGGACTAGACGCTCTCTTTGAACGAACTGTGATCGACTGCGGCAAGTGCAATGGCAGCAGCCGATGTGTGTGGATGAATGACGGCCCTTCAATGCGTCGCTGTTTGACGGTGGGCGATTAGTGCGGTTTCATATTTAAGTAGAGTCCTGTCGCGATGGACGTACTGCAGTCAGGCGACGATGGTGTTAATGTGGAAGTGTAGTGTGGTCGCATATAATCCACAGTGAACTGCGGTATGTCTTTTGCCGTTGTGAGTGACACTGGCAAGTGCGTGACATTAAGAAGCGGAGGCTGCTTGTGACGGGAGATGTAGGATTCAAGTCAGTGTCATAGGCGCTGTGCTGTGCCCATGGACTCCATAACTTGTGAGGGGAGAAAGAATGCTGCACGCACTAGAAAATGTTAAAGGTTTTCCAGAAAGGGTAAGTTGCGTAACAGCAAGCTTAACTGGACCTTATTTACTGGACTTTCCATGTTTATGGATAACTGGACCCTATTATAGAATCCATGGGCTTCTGCACACTTTATCAGACACTGGCGCCAGGCCACACCCGGGGCTTCATTAACCAAAACAGCGGTAGATGGGGCCGAAGGATGTGCGATCAGACGAACATGAATTGAGCACAGCTGGGACTTGATGGAAAAGAACTTTCCATGATTCACTTGTTAATATTTACTCACTGAGGGCCAACTCACGATGCCATATTTTAATGTGATATGTTTTTAAAATTCGGACTAATTTAACCCCAGTTCCAATTCAACGTAACCGACAGGTGGACTACAGTAGTCCAGGCCGCGAAAATCGGAAACTCGCACTCACGATGAGACCGACTACTGGCACATAAATACAGACGGCCTTCTATAATACAGTGATACATTAGATTAGTTACACGAAAGAGATTGTTGATGCTTCAAAATGGATCCGAATGTAGCACACGGGTATCACCAGCATTGCAACTGCTTGTTGCGGCTTGCTTTTGAACTATCAGTCTGAGTATTCGGCACGCAACTTCTTTGGAAGACAGTCACGGCCTAGGACCTCCGCGCACGTACGACGAATGTGGTTGCGCTCATTGCGAATCGTCGCAAGCATGCATGACACATTCCGCGAACTATGCATTAGCTCCACAGAGTGGTTTGACATTGTGGTGCCAACCTTTAACTAGTCGGCCGACTTTCAACAACATTTCCCGGTATCGGCATCGAGCGACATTCGACGATGTATAAGGGCCCATCCGATTTTTCACCGAAAATAATATGCCCCAAGCGGGTGTTGACAAGCAGTTACCTGTCTTCCTTTGGCGGTTGGCAACCAACGAACTTGTACGTTGCCTTGCGCACGATTTGGTATTATAAGCGAGGGCGGCGTTATCAAGTTTACGGAGCATGTCGGACGATCAGAAGTGCGCTTCTTGATACCTGCGCCGACGAGATCCGGTGGCCATCTGGCGTGGCAGAAGTTGATGCTGTCACAAGTGCATTTCAACGCATGGCCTTCCTGACGATATCGGCGTTCAGTATTAATGGAACTCATATACACATCCAGGGACCAACAGAGGACCCCGTCTCGTACGTCAAACATAAAGGCTACCCAGCTGCAGCATTCAATCATCATGCAGGCCATCGTCAACGCCGAGGGATTTGTTTCGAAGTGTCTTCATTGGATATCCCGGTAGCGTTCACTCTGATGGGCATGCCGTTCTGCGGAATTCAGACTTCGGACTCATCTGCGGCGATCCGACTAAGTTTCCTGGCAATGCCTATATGCTTGGAGACTCGGCTGGCCGCGGCCGGGCTCAGTACCCCGGCCGCTTCGCAAGCGGCTTCGCATGCCCTCTGGTAAAGACGACGGCCGAGACTGTTCAACAAGCAAATGCGAAACAGAGTGTCGGCGAGACATTTTCACACATAAAATAGTATACATAAGAACGGTACGCTTCACAATGTGTAATGATGTGCCTGTTGTTTTTTGTAAATCCCTTCTTTTATTTTTGTGACTGTGAAATTTTAGTCCAATACCTCCTCGCGATCAGGTATCGGCCTGCGTAGTTCGGTTCCGATAGTGAGCCATGCACAAGGGTGATCCGGATTATTTTAATTGGCTTATGTGCAAAAAGCATCGTGAGTCCAAAGTGGATCAAATTGGACTGGGTTGATTTCATCGTGAGTCCGTTTTTTCGCAAAAGTAGTCCAAATTCCCCATTTAATCAGATTAAATGGCCATCGTGAGTTGGCCCTGAGTGTCAGAGTTCCGGGCCAACTCTTCGGCAGTCGAAAGTTCTGTGCGTAACGTCCACGTGACCCGTCACGTGACCAACGACGAAAGCTTGCCGACGAAAACTGGCTATTGTCAGGCTGTTTTGACACGAACAAACTAAGCTTAAAAGCAACGCAATCATAAAATGTTTGCAAGAAAAGGCTTGGGTTTCTGCTTCCATTCGCGATCCTCGCACGCGGCAATGACACATGACGCTGGCAAGGATGATTGCCCACTGTCACATCATGGCGGGTATCAGTCTGCCGTCAGTTCTCATCTAAACTAGCTCTCAGCCTACCCTCGGTCGGGAGCGGCGCGGCGACTGGCTGTGGTGTTTATGAGCCATACGATGCCGTTGGTGTGTGTCCATTCCATTCATGTCGGCACCCTGACTGTCAGAGTTTGATTCTAATTGTCGCATGTTCGTTTGCTCAAGTGCTGCAAACCACCTTTCCAGTCATGATTAGGCTTCACGCCGGTGTCCGACCGCCACCCTACTGAGAGTCCGGCAGATTGATGTTAATTTATGTCACTAACACCACACTACTCATCGCACCTGCCGGCGGCGCCCGGGCTGTAATTCGGCCTGCAGAAACGCAGAGGCAGGCTCTGCTTTCTGCCGCCTGCTTTTGCCGCTATGTTTTTCCTCAGCTTCAGTAGCATCACCTCTGCTGCCAACATGTCAGATTCGCTTGTTTCTCTGATCGCAAGTGCCATCGCTACGGGTGCTTCGGAAGTGGTGCTATCCAGTCCCGGTGCCGGCGCTTCCAACGACAATGACGGTATCCACCTTAAGATTGGCGGAACGGCGCCTTTGGACGACGCCTCCCGCATGGCTCTGTCGATCGGGCTGTTCGTCAATGGAAGCATTCTGGTGGATGGCGGTGGCGCGGTGGTTAATGTCGGCTGTCTTGTGGGTCCGATTATTCTAGCCTCGGGATCGCTCGTCATTGTAAACCTCACATTCAGTGGCCAGTGCGGGGACTTGTCTCTCAGCCCCATCTTCCACATCAGCGAGAACGCGGATGTTGCTGCACATGACGTTATGTTTGTTGGCGTGACGTCTCCACTGTTTTTGGTCGACGGCGGAACAATGATCATGAGTCGGGTACACGTGACTAATGTGCACACTGACGGGCAGTCGCTGATCCACCTCAGGGGATCTGCCGCCGCGTTTCTTTCGAATGCTACATTTGCGGCTGTGTCTGCTTCTGGCCCCGGCGCAGTGTTTCGAGCGGAAGGCATGTCCTCACTCACATTACTCGACTCTGAGTTTGTTAACATTTCAGCTACTGCATCCTCGGGTGCTGCGTATTTCGGGTCCGGTGCGTGTGTGCTGACGGTGTCACGGACGGTGATTACTGGCGCGGACACTCCTAAAAGTGGCGCCGTTTTCGCTATCACGGAGTCTTGTGTCGCGCACATTTCCGACTCAACCATTCAGTCGGTGCGCGCTCTGAAGCAGGGCGGCGTGATGCTTGTGGCGGATATGGCCGCAGTGTCTCTACATCGAGTTCTTCTGAACACTACGTCGGCCGGTGCAGCGGGTGGAGCGATCGCAATGTGGGATTCGGCCTCGGTTTCTGCCACTAACTGCACATTTCTCAACCTCTTAGCACAGGCGGACAGCCCTGGTGGCGTTATCTCAGCTACTGAGTCGAGTATACTCGCACTGTCTGGATGCAGTGTCGATGGAGCTGCCGCGGGTACTGGTGGCGTGGTCGCTGCTTTTGACAGTGCTTCTGTGAGCATAAATGGAGGCGTTTTCTCTCGATTATCCGCTTCAAGAAGTGGTGCGTTTGCCACTGTGTACTCGGATGCAAAGATCGTCCTGGACGGCGCCGTAATTTTCGGCGTGTCAGCGGGCATCTCTGGAGCTGTTTTCAGGGTGTGGGACGCTGGTATTGTCATCATGACCACCTGCAGAATACGAGACGCATCCTGTCTTGAAGACGGGGCTGTTGTTCTTGTGCAGGACAGTGGCTATGTCGCCATGACAGACTCCGTCGTTCTAATGTCTGTTGCCATTGGAAACGGCGGGGTCGGTGTTGCGCTCGGAAGCTCTGTTATTGAATCGAGCGGGTGTGTGTATCAGGGCGCATCATCGGGGAATGCCGGGGGCGCTTTTTACGCCTATGATGATGCTCTTATTCAATCTGATGGCGACTATTTCGCCGACTTGAGCGCAGTCTCAGGCGGCGTTGGGCTCTTTTACAAGACATCGCGCGGCATCTTCCGCGATTCGGTCATCCGCTTTGTATCGGTGGATGTTTTTGGCGGTCTCGCGGCTGTTACAGATGATGCGCGGGTCGACTTTGTGAACGGAAGCGTCCGTGACGTGCTCACAAACAACGGTGGAGGCGTGTATGTGGACGAGCGCGGTGTGCTGAAGCTACAGTGGATGTCTCTGGACTTCATGCGCGTTGGCTCTTCTAACTCTGCCGCGTTAGGGGCTGCGCTAACCCGTGGATCGCTGCTGGTGGTCGACTGTGTCGTCACTGACATGCTCGCAGATGACGCCGGGTCCCTGTATGCCGACGGCTACGGCGACATTTTGGTGGTGCGCACTTTTGTGAGCAATTCTCGGAGTGGCCTCTTTGGAGCGGGTGGTTTCGCCATTCTCCAGCTCAACTCACGCATGCACGTTCGCGACTCTGTGATTGTGGATGGCTGGGCCGACTATCACGGCGGTGTACTCTCTCTCGCCGGGAACGCGTCGGCGACTATTGAGGGCTCCGAGATCATTCGTCCGCAGTCTGGCGGTGTTGGGGGTGTCGCAAGCATATACGACACTGCGGCTCTTCTAATGCGCAACTGCCAAATCGTCAACGCAGCCAGCAATCTCGATGGCGGAGCAGTCGCACTGTACTACCAGGGCTTTGCGCACTTTGAAAACGTGACGTTCGGGTCTTCGCTGGCCCGACACATGGGCGGTGTCGTCTCTGTGTCTGGATCGGCCTCCATTCACATGGTCGGGTGCTCCATACTGACTTCAAGTGCAGAGGACTTTGGGGGCGCCTTTGCCTGTGCAGGTGCAAGCGCCGACATGGCTTCCTCGGTAACGGTCATCGACACTTTGGTCAGGTCTTCGTTTTCGCGGCGCGGCGGTGGTGTTTTGTATGCAACATCCTGCAAGGTTGCTCTTTTGCGTGTGCGTGTGTTCGACACTGCCGCCGTCCCTGGCATAGAGTCTGACGCTTTTGTTGCGGGCGACTCATTCGGGTTCGGGGGCGTGTTTCTGCTGCAGCAGGGATCCTCACTTATGTCGCACGACTGTCGTGTGGGAAGCTCTGAAAGCGTCAGCGGAGGAGGTGGCCTCGTGGCAGTCCTGTCAAACTCCTCGTGCTCCTTTTTCAATCTGACTGGAACTGGCGGGGGATCGGCCGCGGTCATGGGGGGCGTTGCTTTTGTTTCACGGGGATCGCGGCTGGATTTGGTGTCCTCAACACTTGTCGGTGGCTCGGCGCAGGGAAACGGAGGATGTTTCTATGTGTCCCGAGGCAGTTTTATTACAATGCGGGAGGTCGTTATCTCTGCGTGCATCGCTGGGGCTGATCGTGCGTCGTATGGCAGTGGCGGGCTGTTGTATGCGGAGGAGAATGCGCTTGTGACAGGCGAATCGTTTGCATCCGTCCACGTGGGTCGTGCTATGGCGACCCGTGGGTCGGTTGTTTTCACATATCAGTTTCTTGTGGGGCTGTTCAATAACGCGTCCCGGTTGTCTGTTGGCAGCACGCGGGCTGTGGTTGACATGTCTGCGGCGTTGCTACAGCCGTGGCTACCGGTCGAGTGGTCGCCCGGCGGATACATTACGTCGTCACCAGCGGCGTTTGCAATCCCGGTCACGTGCGTGGGTGTACCAGGTGGCGAGGTTGAGGCATTTTCAGTTGAAATTCGCGACGCCTACGGATATGCGGTCTCCATCCCGCCCGCCGAGTCGCCTTCCCTCCGGCTTGTCGGTGGAATGCCAGCTCCCAGTGGATCACATGCAAATTCAGTCCCTCCATCCGCTGTTCTCCGAGGGCAGATCGAGCGCGTCTTTGGCTCGTCTGCCTCCGTCAGCGTGGTGGGGTTCCGCGCGTTTGGGCATCCCGGAACATATGTGGTGAGCCTTCAGCCCGCGAACCTGATGTATGATGCTTCTCGCCCTCCCTTCTCAAACGCTTCAATGATTTTGAAGCTTCTCGACTGCCCATCCGAGGCCGTTCTGTCTACAACGGCAGACGGCCTGGATGCGTGCGTTGCTGTGACGTCCCAGGCATCGTCGTTTGGTACGGATCTTGCTGTGGGTCTGTCGCTTGGAATCGGCCTTCCTGTCATTCTAGGAGCACTCCTCTTCGTGGCATACCGCCGCGGCCTTCTAACGCCCGCAAACGTCGACCGGCAAGGCAGAGAGGCCTTTTTGGCGGAGTATGTGGCGAAACGGCCGTCTCTTGCGGCTGTGGAAGTGCCTCGCGATGCAATTCATCTCTTGAACGAGCTTGGACGTGGAGAATTCGGCGTTGTGTACCGCGCAAACATTGTGTGCAACGGTCGGCCGCGGCAGTGTGCCGCCAAGCTCATTCGGGAGTCTTCAAACTTCCAAGCACGTGTGGATTTTTTCCGCGAGGCAGAGGTGATGCTAGGGCTGCTGCTTCACGAAAACGTAGTGCAGTGTGCGGGTGTCAGCCTTGCTCAGGAGCCGATGTTGATGCTCATGGAGTATGTGGCCGCCGGCACCCTGGGAGCGTTCGTGGCAGCCATACCGTGGGCGCACCGATCAGGACCGCACATTCGGGAAATGTTCGCAACCTTTGCGCGTGGCATTGCTGCGGGAATGGCTCATCTCGCATACAACCGCATTGTGCACAGGTATGGAGGATACCCCCGCCCGAACGCTGTCTCTTGTTAATCTATCTTACGGCACCCTTGGCCCTGTCGTTGCAATGGTGATGCAGTGTGATCTGCGCAAACAATTCACAGCTGCCCATAGCATATCACATGCAATCTTAAGGTGCTAAAGTCGCTAACCCATTGCAGCTCCTAATCGGCAGCCTACATCTAATCGTTGCTCTGAATCATGCCTGTGCATTAGTGCGTGAGCTTACCATGGATATATGTCCCATCCTTTCATCACGCAGAGACCTTGCTGCCAGGAACGTGCTCGTTGGGACGGTAAGCCTACTCGGTTACGCCGGGCATCTGATTTTGTTCTATGGATTTGAAATTGTACTATACGGAATGAGCGCCACTTTCAATTTGAATGGTCATTTGACGCGACTGTATCACTTAAGAGTGCCGATGTTGGTACTGAGTGCGGTGGTCACTCTACCGTTATGTAGGACGTCGCGTGTCAGTGTGCAAACCATAATCACTATTAATATGACCCGTCTGATTTTTACTTCTGACCTTTCAACATCAACCGTGCGGTCCGATGCGACTGATGCATGGCATGGATACCTGACCATATGAATCATTTCGCCGGGAAAAAAGGATGTATTTGGAGAGTACGTTGTCAAGATTTCAGACTTTGGTCTGGCGCGAACTGCCACGGGTGGAGGTGACGGTTTGTATCAAAAGTCTAAAGGCGGGCGTCTTCCCGTCAAGTGGCTGTGTCCAGAGTCCATGCGTACCGGTAAGGGAGTGGCTATTGTATATAGAAGTGCATAAGGCAATGCCGTGGTTGGATTGATATATTCAAACTACTTTTAACGGTCCAGATGACAAAGTACTAGGTTCTGTATTTGGATTTCTGTCTGTGTTTGCCACTCAAGATGGTTAGGATTAGTGAGCCGGATTGAGTCAGACTGATGCTTACTGCAGTCGAGAGAACCCTGTCGATGCATTCATGGCAGCTCCACTGAGTCGGTGTGCCTCCGCATGCTCATCCAGCGCTGCTCACATGGCTGATTCTATTATTGTGCCTGAATCTTCGCGTTGAAATTCGTGTGTTGGTTGTGGTGCATGCATGACTCACAGGCGTCTTCACTTCGAAATCGGACGTTTGGGCGTACGGGGTCGTGTTGTGGGAGCTCTATTCTTTTGGCTCTGCGCCGTATCCTTCCGTGCCTAATGCACAGATCCGGGCGTATCTAGACTCGGGTCACCGCCTCGAACGCCCACAGATGTGCCCCGTGGAAATATACGGCGTAATGCTGCTGCTGTGGGCATCTCGACCGGAGCAGCGGCCGACATTCAAAGCCATTATGGACGCGTTGGATGGTGCTGTCCCGAATGCGTCCACGGAAGTGCGCGATAATGTCCTGGGAGAGGAATCGCTGACGCCCCGTTACGATAACGTTGTGAATGCCACGCGCTGTCGCTTTGGCAGTGATCCGCAAACGGAAAGCGCCGGCGAAGGCATGACAGCTGTGTTTGGACGTACGTTGGAGATGCACGATATGCGACTGCCTGGTGGCTCTGTCGTGACCGCTGCATCGAACCCCCTTGCCAATAGCTACCTTGCGTTGTCTGCAATCGGCGAACCGTCGACAGGCCAACAATACGACAATGATGGGAGCGAGTGCGCCGCGCGGAACAGTGGCAAGCCGCTATTCAACATGTCCGTCGTAGCGCTACTGCGGGACGGGGACGGTGACAGCACTGCAACTCCTGTGTGCATTGACGATTCTCTCGTGTGATCGGGACTGTGCGGTGTCTGGATACTTTTTCAGGTTGATTCCGCCCCGTGCCATGATCTATCTCTATCCGCGTGGGACGTGTTGAGATATCGCAAACGGGAAATGTAGTCATGTTGCAGCCGGCGTCACATCCCATTCCACTGATAGGATGTCGGACTGACTCCTCCATTCGCCGGCCACCTCCTAGCCTGACTCGATGAGGAGGCCAACCTATGTCTCCCGCCGTCCCGTCGATGGTGATGTCACCAACCACAAGACGCACTTGTGGCCGCTTCTGCCGAGTTTGGCACAGGGGTTCGTACCATATGTACCAGTGTGCGCCCGAGGGGTACTGAGAACGCACATGCACACACCCCGGACATCAAGAGATCGATGTTGCCCTCCATTAAAACAAAACACACAACGACGTCCTCTCACAGGAAATTTGCTTGGTTTTGCAATGTCTGTGGTTAAAGGTGTGTGTTCGTGCAGCGATGATTTTACGAATATTTGGGGGTGTTTTAACCGAAGCCCTGTTATCGGTCTCAGAATCAGTGGCAGATGCCGCGGCCCAGTGCTCGACCCTTTACTGCCATTTAGCCCGTTTGTGAATGTGCATACAATTCACCATGGGAGGCAGCAGAGTGCAAAGGGAAAACGAGAAGCTGAATGTGCCACAGGAGACACAGACGCTGGACACACTCATTTGCAGAATAAAGGCAGCATCAGAGGCACAAAGAGTCAACATCGGTGCAACACACACACGCACCTATTTACAAACAGACTGAAGGAAGAATGGGAGAAAGAAGTGCTGTTCAAATGAGCGAGAATACATCCCAAATGACACACCTCAAGAGCAGCACACGCAAAACGGACACGCGTACCAGGAGAGAGGAGTGAGTGAGACGAGTAGTAGTGACACGAGCAAGTCATTGAGATTGAGATTGAGATTGAGATTGAGATTGAGCAAGTCGAGCATCGAGCAAGTGATTGAGATTAATAAATGACAGGAGAGAGAGAGAGTATAGGGGGAAGGAGACAGGATTATGATATACGATGCATGTCAGTGTCATGGGTGCTTTGCCCATTGAGAGAGAGGAACACAGAAGGAGAGACACAAAAAGACGGGCAGATGCCGACACAGAGACAGAGCAGAGGCATAGACACAGGGGCATGTACAGGCAGATGCACATTCAGTTCCCACTCAGAGTGCCGTGTGTATTCGTGTAAATCAGTGCCAGTCTTGCCCCGGGCGGGGGCGCCGGCTGCGCCCATGCATGTGCAGTACTCCGGCACATGTGTGAGAAATGTAGAAATCAAGTGGCAGTGTCTTCGGGCTGTGTGGTTATGGGCTCCACACCATGTGGGAGAGAGAGAGTATATTATATATATCTGTATATTATATATCTGTATATATATAATATACAGATACATACATATTATGCGAG
>CALSCR010003950.1:0-12925 GCA_943704495.1 Pigoraptor chileana | reverse complement strand
GGGGGGTCACTTTGTACTCGGTGAATTCATGTACCGTCTGTCACACACCATCCCAATTCTCTCTGCATTTGAACTTCGCTGACAACTTTTGTTGGACACCCACTCACGCACAATCACATACTGCACACACGCACACAAACATACACACACACGGACACAAATACACACGCACACTTGCACGAACACATATATGTGCACCTTCTGCTTTCTATTCTTACGCATTGTATCGCAGTGACGTCAGTTCGTGCCGATTCAACGAATGGCCACCTTCCATTAATGACCTTCATACGCTGAAAACAATGTGAGCTTGCATTTGTGTGTTTTTTCACTTTTATTCTGCATTGTGTGCATGTATGTGTGTGTGTGTGTGCGTGTGTGTGTGTATGTGTGTCTGTGTGTTCTGTGTGGACTTTGCGATGTCGAAAATATGAATTTATGTTATCAAATGCATAACATGCATAACACCCCACGCTTATGCCGCCACCACCACCACCCCCCACCCACCAACCCACTTAGCCGAATCAACTTCAACTTTATCGAGTCCCTCTCTGCGACAACCCTGATCAATTTTCCTGCGCTGACTTCACTGTGAGTTTAGCATTGCATTCATGTGCTGCAGTTTGGATATGTTGTTTGTTTGTCGTGCCTTTTGTTCGTCTCGCTTTTATTCAACCCTTTCTGTGTTGCAAGGGAATCGGCTATTTATACCTGCTATGGTTCAAACACAATGCTTTTTGGTTTTTTGAGGACATTTTGCGCTGTGATGTCTTCACGATGTACAACGCTCGCTCCACAGTGTGTGACTAATTTTGCAGTCTGCATATCCGCATGGGTGCTGCTTTGTTATCCTTTTTTATCTTTTCATTGTCTTCCTCCTTTGTGAGTTCCGCATGTCATCGCCTGTGATTTGAATCCCGCATCTCTCCCTCTTTTTTGTGGTGGATGGACTTGTGCCACTGCGTTTTGAGTACTGAAGGGTCTCTCTCTCTTGTCGTCTCAATGTGGAGTCCATGGGCACAGCGTTTAAGATATTGGTTTGAATTCTACATCTCTTCGTCTCACCCTGTCTCTCATTCTGTGCCGTTCGTCTTTTCTGTGTCTGTGCTTTTGTCTCTTTGTACCTGGGCGCAGCTATGTGACGGACAATAGAATCGCCGTGCTTGATCCCGACACCTTCATCAACAACCCACGCATAATGAACATGTAAGCGCAGTGCTATTAATTCGCGTGAACTCCACGCATTGTGCCGTGCGATCGAAGACTTCATCACATTCTAGTGCAAACTCGTCTGTGCATGCTTCGTGTGTATGGTCTGCATTTGTGTCGTGTGTGTCGTGTGTGTGGTGTACTTGTGCGATCTGGATGTATGTGCTTGCGCGAGCATGTGTGTGCAACGACTGATCGATGGCAGCCTGCAGCATATAACGACACTACTTTTGGGTGTGTCGCTATTGATACGCCATGCACTATGATACACTCTATCGTTTTATTTGTTCTCCTCCTTGTGCATGTGCGTGCGCGTCCTACTCTTACAATGACACCAACGCTCTGTCTCCGTCACACCGATTCGTCCTCTTGTTTATTCAGCGATCTGAGGAACAATGATCTCGAGCGTCTCCCAGACAGCGTCTTTGATTCCGCAATCACTGGAAAAGACTCTATTCAACGGTTGGCCAATTATTCTGTCTGCTGTTAGTTACGTCAACACACACACATACATGCACACATACACACACACACACACACTCACACACACTCACACACATGCTGACAAAAATACTCTCAAATATGTTTCATCATATTATCGGTATACCCCCTCAACCCTGTGGCACAGCGTCTTCATATACATCAAATTATGCGTTCTACACTTTTCTTTTAACACGAAGCACGAGCACATATGCACGCACAATCACATACACACGTCGCATACTCCGCACGCACCCAACCCACCCATCCACATACATTGTATACCCACTAACACTCGCACACACGCGCGCTTCTGCATATCCCAACATCAACGCAACCCCACCGAAACAAAACAAAAACTGGAAAACTCCAATCGACAGCTGCGTGGACTCCTCCGATGACACCGCCGTCAACATTTGTCTCGAGAACAACCCAGGCGGAAACGGCGACTATTGCTCTGTCGCCGATAACCACTGCATCAAGCCAACCTGCGACGCATGCTTCTGCTCCCCCGGATGGACGGGCGCAACATGCAACTCCACGTGCAGCAGCGGCACATACGGTTATCTGTGCTCAAAAACGTGTAATTGCACCGGCATAAGCATGTGCGATCCCGTGACCGGGGAATGTCGGGCTCTCTATACTTCTGTCAACCGCACAACGACGGAAATTTGGCCGGAAGAAATCCACATATCCTTTGACCTTCAGTGCGGCGGAAAACCTCCCGGCGCGTGCACGTACAAACTTTTCCGATACATCGAGGATGGGTCGAACAATCGACGGAGGCGGGCGCTTACGAACGAGACGTTTGTGGCTGTGCTTACGCGAGATCGGCCATCTGTTATCGACGCGCCGCTCATTCAAAAGACAAACTACACATACGCCATTGTGACAAACGACACGGGAGTGCCTGTTTCGTACTTTAATTCATTCGTCACGCCCGCGGTGACCGTACCTGCCGCACCCACCAACCTCCGCGCACTGACCGGTCTGGACACGTTCCATCTAGGCGTGGCGTGGAATGCGGTGCCTAATAAGTGGGGCAAAATCCTCTTTTACACGGTGTACAAGAATTCAAAAATGGCTGCTGTTCTGGACGACGAGACGTCCACGCGAACATATATGGACACCGTTGCTGTGTTGTCGACGATTGCATACCAAGTGAGTGCAAACACCAGTGCCGGGGAAGGACCGCTGACATCGCCTCTGTCACTGACAGTGTCTGCGGCTGTTCCACAGACCTCGGGGGGAGGTGGGGGCAACGTGGGAGGCACTGTTGCGGGCGCAGTGGTCGGTGTTTTAGGCTTTGTCGTCGGCGCCGTCTTGTTCGCCGTTTATATGCGGAGGAGACGACAGGACAACACCCTGCGCAAGGAACAGAACGAAATGATTGTGCTCATGGAAAACGCAATGCACAATCCCAAGCTTGCGGATATCGAAGTTGATCCGACACATCTCACACTGCTTGAACGCATTGGCGAGGGTGAGTTTGGGTCGGTGCACAAAGGCTCCTTGCAATCGGACGAAATTGGCGGCGCAACGACTCCTGTCGCAGTCAAAACGCTCAAATTGGACAAAGCGCTCAGTCCCGAGGACACGCAGGCGATCTCTTCTGCCTTTTTCGGTGAAATTGAGCTCATGAACTCCGTTCCAAAGCATCAGAATGTCGTCTCTCTTCTCGGCGTGGTAACAAAGGTGGAGCCGCGCCGGATCGTGCTCGAGTTTGCCGAATTTGGGGATTTGAAATCGTATGTTCACAAATGGGGTGAGACTATGCCTCCGGCGCAGCTCGTTAATATGGGTGCGGACGTGGCGCGCGGCATGGCCCACCTCTCATCGATGGGCATTGTGCACAGGTGCGTGGTGTGCTTGATATCGTTTCGTGGCGCGCGTGTGTGCGTGTGTTAATAGTATGTAACACGCACACACACTCCCTCTGTGTGTGTGTGTGTTGGATATGCTGCCTCAGTTTCGGCGGTTTGTTGTTCTCTCTTGTTGTGATGTGCGCTTATTTGTCATTTCAGCTCTTCTTTGAGCCTTCATATATATGGTTGTATCGCTTGGCAATTGTATTTTGGATAAGAGCATGTAACACTGACTTAATCTAGCATTTCCACTGTGCGACGTATGCTCCTTCATTCGCCATCATCATCGCCAATGCAGAGACCTTGCTGCCCGCAACTGCCTCGTGTCCCGCAAGGGTGCATCCGGTCTGATTGTAAAAGTAGGAGGTGAGGCAAATGGATGGGATCATTGCGTGGCGTTGTTGTGTGAAAGTGTTAGGCTGCCGCTTGCAAGATACGTATTATTCTGTGAGTGCTTGTGCATGAAGCACACACGGTTGGCGCTCCTGCTAATCACGTGAATATGTAACCGCGCACACATAGGGGCACATGCACACAAACATATATATACGGAGGCACACACATACACATATACACAACACACACGCACACATACATATACACACACACGCATACTCACACAATACACATACACATAAACCCACACACACACATACACATACACATGTACACACGCGATCACATGTGAACGCGCATAACCATGTGCAATACACAAGCACATGCACAAATAGACACCCGATATGAAGATAAACTAACCGGCAATGTTGTTGTTTTGTTTTCGATGCAAAGACTTTGGATTGTCACGCCACATGGAGGGATCCGACTATTACCGCGTAAGAAGCAACACCAAACTGCCTATCAAGTGAGCAACCGAACGATAATGATATGTCTTGTCACTCATCATTGACTGCCTACACCCTCGCACACGCGATGTCCGACAGGGGCAGTCCTTATGGTGTCAGATGCCCTGATCAAAAACATAATTCAAGTATATGCTCGCATCGTTAATCGATCGAAATTGTTGTCATTTATGTGTGTGTTTGTGCGCCACTTTGCTCAACTCTTTGTTCCCAATTCCCTCGCGTTGTGAAGGTGGATGGCACCCGAAAGTATCTCGCACAGGACGTTTACATCGGCGACGGATTGGTGAGTGACGTGGTTTCGCAGTAGTTGTTGCTTTTCCAAGTAAATGAGTTTTTTAAGAACCCCCTTGTGTTTCGCAGCGTGACAGAGCCTGTTTTTGTGAGCATTCGGTTCAATTGTCAGTGTTTTTTTAATAATGAATTGTCGTTCCGATGTCACTGCCGATCTCATTGTTGGCTCACCTTCTGGACACTACTTGCACCCGCGCGCCTGCTGCACTGCAAACCGACTGGCTCACACAATCCACGATCACCCGCGCACCATTGTCTATGTGGCATGGCCATCAAACACCCACGTCCACCGCGATGTGCATTCACGCAATTCAGTTGGAGCTTTGGTGTCACGCTCTGGGAGGTGTTCTCCCAAGGGGCAAAGCCGTACTCGTCGATGAACAACCAGGACATTTCCAAGTACTTGAAAGGTATGAATGGCATGTGCGATCATGAGTTTGTATGTGCATTATGCACCTGAGAGTATGTACATTGTGTGTTTGTGTGTTTGTGGGTTTTTTTGTGTTTGTATATACCTCTGTGTGTCTGTGCGTCTGTGTATCTGTGTTTGGGCATGCTAGCTGTCACGAAAGGCATGTACCCCGCACTCAATCGCTTCCTTTTTGTTTCATATGTCACAAATATTATCTGCATGCGGGTACCATGGTCATCGGGTGATTGCGAAACGGTGACTGGAACTTGATTGGACAGCCGGTAACCGCCTCTCCGTCCCCGACAACTGCCCCGCCCAAGTGTATGACCTTATGATGATGTGCTGGAGAAAGATGCCTGAAACGAGGGTATGCTGTTGTTGTATATCCTATGTTCCTTGTGTGTGTAATATCGTGCTCATTTTGCGGATGCTGCCTGTCGACGGTGTATATGTGAATCTCTATTCTCACATCACAGATGTTGTATCCTCGCGAGCTTCGCTTGATATTGTTTTGGGTTTCCTGTTTATTGTCACACGCTTTTAATACTTTAACACGCATTGCATACGCTCCAAAACACAATCAACGCAGCCATCCTTCACTGTGCTCTGCGAACGGCTCGAGGCCATCTCTGCCACATTCGGATCCACATTCGACAAAACCAACGACAACTCCCCCGCAAGCCTTGCAAAGAAATCAATCCGCTATCAAACCGTCAAGGGACAGAAATACGCCGTAGGTGGAGGCGGTGTGCAGTCAGGTGCAGCATCGCAGGCTGTCACTGCTTATGCCGATGTCCCTCGCCCGGTTTCAGTATCTGTGCCGACGCCGACTGTCACCGTCAACGACGTCTCGGGACTCGCGACTCATGGGGCACTCACTCCGAACGCGGTTCAGGGCAGACCCATTTCTGGATACGTTGTGCTTGCTAGCGACACTGCCCCCGCCCCCGTGCGCCCTGTATCGTACCGCGAGTTGGAGGCTGCGGAACCCTACCATGAGCTTGAGCGGACGGAGGAGATTGATCTGATGATGGAGCCAGGAGAAGGCAATGTCTGACACCATTAGTGCAGGGGCCGTGTCCGAGCCTTCGCGTTTGTTGTCATTTGTGCTGCTCAGTTGCGTTTCGCTTTGTCCGACTGTCTGACAGTTTCGAAGTCTATTCGTTCAGTCTAAGTTTTGTTGCTGGTGTGCGTGTGTATTGCGGGGTTGAATGATGTTATGGCTGCTGTTTTGTGTGCGCGCATGTGATCGGCATCAGCCGTGCAGTGTATTTGTACTTTGGCTGAAGATTATGGATCTAGAACCCAATAATTGGAATCATCCGTTCGATCACATCAAGTGCCGGACTCGGAACTGAACATAACAGATCGATGCCACGGCATGCAGTATGGAAAACCATATCCATGAGAGTTGCGCGGCGTGGTCTAATTAGTAGTCCCGGTGGAAAGCAAAGTATGAGAAGTAGCCGTAGGGCCGCAGGGTGCTAACTGAGGAGCGACTGGCCTGACCCGCACGGTATCAGTAACCGTAAAAGAGTTCGGTCAGGCAGACCATTCTCCGTGAGGTGTTCCAGCAAATCGGTATAATCGTGGATGTCTCATACTGGAATTCAGGGGCGACGCCGGCCGCCGTTGCCGTGTGTGGTGACCAGTGTGCGGATTTACTGGTTCAGACTGGTCGCCGAATGTCATTGCGAGATTTCTGTAACCGTGACCGGACTTCACTAATATCAGATACGGGGGCTGACCACTCCAATATAAACCAAACTGTGCAGTCCGTACAAAGTCCATACATAGTCCATACAAAGTCCATACAATGACTGGTCACACGAAGTGGCTATTTTCTCGCTGCGGAATGTGCGGACAAATCCCGTCGTCACCGGCGTTGTTGCCGAGTCGAGTGGAAGGCTGCATTTAAAGAGAGGAAGGCGCAGTTTGCGGGGTGGCAGCCGGCGGCTCAGGATGCCCCGCAGCCCTTCAGATGTCACAAAGGCAATAATTGAGCTCCATGGGCCACCACATCCCCTTTCTGTTATCTCCTCAACACATGCGCATGCCGTTATGACTGTACTCAGAACCGCTTTATGTGCCAGAGCTAATCATAGCCGAGCCGAATATGAAACCGCAGTACACAAAACAGTTCACCACCACCGGCCTATAACTCCTGGCAGCAATATTCTGCAGCGGCAACTTACATAATAATTGTGTGGACTGTCAATTTGTGGTACATTTTTAGTGCTAATCAACAAACACTTATTATTAACTGGGTCAAACCGAGAACTGAGTCGTTTGTTCTGCGATTTTGCTACCGTAAACACTCTCGATTACAGTAAACTGAAAGTAATTATTGAAACGTACCTACACTCAACATTGATAACTAACACAGCAGCACCGAGACGGCGGCGCCGACAATATCACGACGCCTTGACCTTGTCACCCGGCGCCTTCTTCTCCTTCCACACCTGGTCAAATTCAAATGTGAAGGGAATGAACGCCTCTAAGTTTGGGTCGACGATCTCGTCGACGAAACGAGTCCAGGTTTCCGTCAGGGCGCTCGATGCGCGCTTCTGCAGCTTCTTTCGCTTTTCCTTCAGCTCGGCGATGAGCGCTCCCGCCGTTTCCGCAGTAACAGTGTACTTGATGCCGCTCGGCAGTTCGCCTTCAAAAGGGACGTCGTGCTCCTCATAGTCGCCTAAAAGTTGTCCAAAGTCAGGGTCGTCACTGCCGTACGATGCAACAGGTTCGTAGAGGTGTCGCGGGACTGGCACCGCCGGCGCTTCAGAGGAGCCATCGGAGTCGTCAGAGTCGTACGTAGAATCATCCGCCTCCTTGTCAGGGGAAGTACCAGCAAACTTTGCCATGTCACGTGCCTTTCCATCCGTGGAGTCGTCGACGTCGTCATCAGAGGCATGCGATCGTGTCGTCGTCTCCTCATCGATCGGATTGTCCGAATCCACAGATAGCTGCAGCGCACCTTCTCCCCTCTCACGGCCACGGACCTGGACGACCGACTCGTGAAGTTCCATAAATAACTTCCGCCGAAATACCTTGAATTCGAGCTCATTGAAGCTCTCCATCAGCGCTTCCCAGACCTCTGCACCGTCGTCATCGGGACCATCTTCCCCCGTCTCGGCCTTCTCTTCTTCCTCTGCCTCCTGCATCCGCTGCAACCGGTCTTTCAGCTCACCGAGCAACTCAAGCAGTTTCAGGCATCGATCCCAGTCCTTATTTTCGTCGCCTTCAAGACGGCCATAAATTTTCCCCATCGTCTTCCAGAATTTATCCTCCAATGTGACACGCTTCATCCAAGCAATGAACGTCATCAGTGGCGGGCAACTGAACGGCACACGCACGGCGAATGCGAGGACGGGAACCTCGACGCTCTGATCGTCAGCATCAGTGAGCAGATTTTTACCCCCCGCGGAGGCGGAGAAATTGCGCAGGGCGACTGTCGGGTACTTGACGAGATCTCGGCGGTTCTTAGGCTCGGCCGCGCTATTCCCCGCTTTACCGGCGCGGCTCCCGCCCTTCTTATTGTTCTTTTGCTTTTGAAACGTGACTCTGGTGTTTTCGGGGTGCTCGATTTCCGCAATAAGAACGGCTGCGTCCTCTTCGGTCGATCCCAGCGCCGTCTTCAGGGTCTCCTCCACGGCGGAGACAGCATTGTCCAGCGCGTCCGATTTCTCACAAATCCTCTTCATGGCCGACTTGCACACTTCAATGATCTCTTTCGGGTCCGTATCCGAAAAGTACGCACCAAGATATTCGCGATTAAACGTGTACACCGCAAACATATCTCCCTCCTCATACGCCGCCTCAATTTGGTCCAGCGCTTCTTTAAGATCGTCCATTGTCTTGGTTGCTTCGTGCGCAGCACTCAAGAGTCCGTGCAGGTGGTATACGGCATTAAAGATCGACTTGGGCTCGTCTGCGTCTTTCTCTTCTTTGCAGGGATCTCGGATGCAGCGCAGCTGATGTGCAAACCACCGCCGAAAGAAATTGTATCCGCTCTTTTTATCACGCAGCATCTTGTCAAAAATGCGAAACTTGCGACGAGACATGCTCATCTGTTCAACTTCCTCGTAGCCGAAGTCCGAGCGATCATCGTCGTCCGATGTGTCGCTCCTCTCGCCGAAGCTGAAACCAGCTGGGTCCTCGCCACCGTCATCGCCACCCGCAGACCCGTGCGACTTATTGGTCAACGAGTCGACATCGGTGATTTGCGTCTCCTGTCCGTACGTCCTGAGAAGACAGTCAAAGGCAGCGATAAACGTCTCCATCGCCTTGACAACTTTGTTAACCATGTCGTCAGCATCGCTTTTGCCGTCCCCTCTGGTGGTTGGGGCGCTTTTATTGCCCGCAGCAGCGATTTTGCCGTCGGAACTGAAATCGGCCTTGATTTCTGTTGTCGCAATGTTACTGTTGCGCTTGCTCTTGTTGTCGGCGGTGGGCGGGGCCGAGAGAGGCCTACACTCGCCACAGCGTGGGGGCTTGTCGTATTCCGATGCAATCTCCTCACGAAATGGAGCCACGTTGACATTGTACGCTTCGATCGACGTCGAGAAGAGGCGGAACGGCGCACTCGAAACCTTTGTAACTTTCACAAGCGTCCTCGCGAGCTTTTCGTAAATGTTTTTGACGCACTCTCCGCCAAGTTCGGCACGTGCTTGTTCTCCAAATTCGCTGTCGTCGGGTATCATGCACAGGAGCTCGCCGTACAGGAAGGACCGCATCCGCCGGCGTAGATACTCACTGTCGAGGAACCGCCTAATCCCAGGGCATCGGTACGTAACATCCTCCGAACCCGAGTCCTCCATATCCCTGTTCAATTTTTTTTCCTTTGGCTTGGGCGGCATCTTATTTTCCTTATTTATGCGCGTTAGTAAATCCAATGCGTAGTGCACCGAAGTAATCCACTTGCGCAAGAGCGGAAACTCGTACGGCGCCTGAAAGATGAACGACATCATTGCCCAAAATATAACCTTGGGTTTCGAGAGCTTTTGGACGGCCACTTCGGGTTTGGAGCTCCACACAAAGTCGCACGAGAGGAACGAGGCACTCGTCGCCATATACTGCAGCCACGAGCAGAGAACGTGCAGAGTGAATGCTGCGCCCAGAACGACGAGATTCTTTGTGTAAAGCTGACTAAGCAGATCGTCCGCCGCGGCCTGGTTGACGTTAGTAACGGTCGAGGTGTGTGTTAAGAGGTTGAACGCCTCCCCCTGCGCAACCGTCACTATGGTGTACACCATGAGGATCAGCGCGTAGAAGCCGACGGATATCTGCACGCACTGCTTCACGGGCCAGCTGTAGCGCGAGACCGAGTGCACGCAGTTGCTCCTGCAAAAGTACTTTTTCTTGCAGTCTTCAACGTCGAGCTCATCTCCGATGGTGCGGTTGGCGTAAATTACAAGCGCCGCAAACACCACGACGGCGATCGAATGGGAGAGAATCTTCGGATCGACTGTGGAGATGCATTGATGGCCGTAGAATGAGAAAGGAATATAGTGAGCGAATACATGCGGCGATGGTCGGCAGCGGCTTTGAGATTTAGTGGATTGCAGTGTAAGAGCACAATATGATGTCATGGGGTGTTTTGCGTTGCGGCATGGTCGGCATGCCGTGTTCGTCGCTTGCTGTGCCAGTATTGCGAGACGACAGTTATGCATGCATATTGTGTCGGTTGGTGTGTGGAGAGACTGTGTGTGTGTGTTTGTGTGTTGCGGTGTATGTGTATGTGTATGTGTATGTGTATGTGTATGCCAGTGTGTGTGTATGTGCCGTGCAGTGTACGGTGCATGGGTGTGTGGTCGGTGTATGTAAAACATGTGTATGTGCCAGTATGTGTATGTGTATGAGTATGAGTATGTGTATCGGTATGTGTATGTGTGTGTGCATATGTATGTGTATGTGTATGTGTATGTGTTGTGTACGGCGTACTTTATGTGTATGTGTGTATACCGTATGTGTATAAGTATGCGGCCGGTATGTAAGATGTGTTTGTGTATGAGAATTGTGTGTGAATGTGTGTGTGTTTGTGTGTATTTACGTATGTGTACGTGTGAGAGTATGCGTGTCGGTTTAATGTTGGTCACAGTATTGTTCCATTTGTATTCGCCCACTTCGTGGATCTATTTCATACGAGTCCGAACTTACCCATAGTTATCATTGCCGTAACGACGGGTAGCATTAGCTGCGTGCATGTTTTCAGTGATTGAAAATGATAGAATGTCATCATTATGAGTGGCCGAGAGAAGCAGGGGACTGATAGATATTAACGCACCTGACCTCACAGAATGTACCACTCAATTCTAGACCTGAGACCGCATACACACACACGCCCACACACAAGCACACACATTTATACGTGCGCACACTGCACAACCACTAGCCGACTCACGCCCCACAGAACTGACTGGAACAGTAACACCACGGCGATACACTTTGGACGTGGGCACAGATGCCGCACACGCGCACAAAGAAAACACAGCACGGCACACCTACAAATGACAAACACATCCCGAATACATTAACAAAACTATCCGGGTGCGCATTCATAAATACATATGCAGACCCACCTCAATGAAAATGCGGTACTGCTTAGCCCACTCGAGGTGCCGCGAAATGTTAACCTTCGTCACGTACTCGGCCGTGTGTCGCACGACAACCGTTACTGTTGAATCAATTGCCGCGGCACTGCCTCCACGAGGCACAGCCGCAGCATTGTCCGGGGCAACCGGTGCCTTGTCACCCGATGCCGTGCCGTGAATGTCTTGGACGCTCCCGCCGATGGCGTCGGCAACAGAGCCCTATCGTTTGGCGCTTGCACGCGTGCTTTTGTTACGTGACAGCTGACCACCTATGGCCTTCGCGGACGCATAGTTACCCGTCGCCGTCGACCCTCGACGAGCTCCACCGCTGTATCCATGGTCCGCCGTCACTCCCAAAATCGAGCCTAAAGCGGAGCCCTCTCTTCCGTTGCAGAAGCGTCCGTATCGCCGTCGAGGACATTCAGTCCGACGTGTCTCGGAATTGGTACTTTCTGGCCACGGGAAGGCATGGCGTAGCTGCTTGCATCGGAGAACTTGATGGGTGAAGAACTGTCTCGCGTCCAGTCGACCGACGCCGGCTCACCGTACAAATCACCCGGCGCCGCAGCAGCCTGACTGGCAGAAAGCGTTTTGCGGCTTGATGCGCGCCCACTCGTGGCACTGCCGGAGGCTGGACTCGCAAATCCACGCAGTCGGTTGCTCTTTTCAATGCCACCTCCGTGGGGAGAGTCTGCGTCGACATTGACACTGACGTGCACTTGGGGAAGGGCGCCTGCGTTTCGCTGTGTGCTGATAAGTCTCGATGCAGACGCGCTTGAATAAAGGCCGTCTGCAGGGTACCCGTCTTCAGAGCTGTCGTCATCGTCATGGATGTGCCACTTATGATGCGCAACGAGTCGGACGTTTGTGACGACTCAAAGGGGCTTGTATTGCGGATTCGCTTGCTGAGTGTGCGGTGAGCGTTGCCGGCGGAAGAAGCCGACAAGCGCTGGTCATTTGCACGCGACATGTTTGGTTGATGATCCTTGTAATTAACTTGAGGAGGCCCCGGAACACGGCACGTGACGGACGGCCACACTCAGCAAATGAGCGCCGCAGCCTCAGCGGCCTCAGTAATCCCAAGCCGAATACTGCGCTTTGCTTCAAAACCGGGGGTGCGCCGGCCGTATCAAACTGATTGCCGTCAGGCTTTGATGTCGGACTCTTATAGTACTACGTTACGCTACGGGAAGGTGGGGGGGGGGGGGTTGCGGGGGG
>CALSCR010003949.1:0-23836 GCA_943704495.1 Pigoraptor chileana | reverse complement strand
TCTCTCTCTCTCTCTCTCTCTCTCTCTCTCTCTCTCTCTCTCTCTCTCTCTCTCTCTCTCTCTCTCTCTCTCTGCCGCTTGTGAGTCCATTGGCACATCGCCTAAGACACTGACTTTTAATCTTTCTCTCCCTCTCTCTCTCTGCCACCAAAACAACAGTCTCTTGTATGAAGTCCACAAGTTCTCAAAGTACATCCACGGCTCCGCGCACCTCCTGCCCGACGACGTGCAGGCGCTGCCGCCCTGGCTCGACATTGTTGACGCACCGGTACGTGTTATTGTGATTTTTTGTCCTTGACCAAACTATGGTGCATTATGAATTGTGGATTTTGTATTGTGTAATGTTGTGCCTTATGCATTCTTTTGCGCTCAACCCACACAACACACAACGCACTCGCCACCTTTTCTGTTCCCTGCATTGCAGCGTCCCGAGTGGGGGGGTGCCGGGGCAGACGCTCCTCGCATTTCGAGTGTGGTGAGTGGTTTTGTGAGCCTCACATGCACGCCATAATATCTGCCTTTACTTTTGTTGCAAATTGTAATACGAGTGTCGCACACAGTGACAGACAATGCTTGTCGTTGTCTTTGGCGGCATGCCCATTGGGAGAGAGGTTATCAGTAGGAACATGGTTGCTTTCACACACAGAGTGGGATGTATTCCTGTGCCTTTTGTCTCGTCGTACACTCTAATGTGATGTGTGTGGTTGTTATGAAACGCAGCCGTCCTCGCACCACGGGACTCCCGCCGGTGTACGCCGAGAAATGCAGGTTCACGCAAGCAACTCATCTCCGCCAAAGGCAAAGAAAGACAACGGATGGTTTGGAAAGAAGAAGGTGCGTCGTGCTCTTATATGTGAGACATCGCCTGGTGTCTATGGCGTATGTGTCTGCCATTGCATAGCATTGTCTCCTGCCTCCATTTTTATTTAGCAATCTTCAACTCACACACACGCACCACGCATGCACACACTCACACAATCACGTAAACCCTCTGACATGACAGAATGATCCCGAATCTGCGCCACTGCTTGAGGATGCCGAGGCTGGCCGCTCGTCCGTCCCCGCCGTCGTCGCATACCAACAACAGCAGCAGCAGCATTCTGGTGCTGCTGGCGTCGGTGGCGGTTACGGATCGACATCTGGCGGTTATCAGGGGGCTGCACCTGCACAGCAGCCCCACGGAGAGCGTCGCGTGTACACGGGCTCGGCGTCGTCGTCGAGCTGCTTTCCATGCTTCAATCGCACAAAGAAACTGCCGACGAAAATCCCGATGCGCGTGGAGCCCAAGACATACTTTGCGAATGAGCGCACGTTTTTGAGCTGGCTTCACATGGCCGTGCTCATGGCAACCGTCTCTGTCGGCATCATTGGGTGAGTCGTTGCTGGGGTGTTTGTTGGGCTGTTTTGTGGTTTGGCTTCACTTTGTTGCGCTTTTGTGTGTGATTGAATGCATGACCATGTCGGCTGACATTTGATCTCATTTGTTGACTTTCCACGACAACGACCAACAACAACAAACAACAACCAACACAGGTTTGGCGACAAGGTGTCCCGCGTGGGTGGCATGGCGCTTCTTGCCGTGGGCGTGATCTTCACAGTCTATGCCCTGTGCATCTTCCATTGGCGTGCGATTCGCATCCGCAACCGCGCAAGTGGGCCTTACGATGACCGTTTTGGACCCACAATGCTCGTCATCTTGCTTGTCGGTGGGTTTATGTGATTGTGGTTGTATTCTGCCACTTGATCCCAAACGTCTGTGAACTAAAGCTGTTGTGCGTATGTCTTGATATGTCTGTTTTTAATGCAATAGGCGATTGTGACTGTTGTGTAAGCATTTTCTAGGATGTCGATATGGCTTTCCGACTCTTTGCTCACATTTTATCTTTCTTGTATCCTCTTCCCGATTCCGTGTGTGTTTTTGGACCACAGCCGCCCTGATCTTCAACTTTGCAGTGGTGAGTATCTGTGTTGTTTCTTGCAAAGAGAAGTCACTACTTATACCGTTTCTTGTTCTCGCTTCCTTTTTGTCTCTTGTTGTTTGTTTGTCGATGCGTCTCTTTTTCATCCACTTGATGATCCAATTATCCTAACATTATGCATCTCTCTGCTTTCCCGCAGAATCTGAACAATCTCGAGTCTGGAACAAAACACCACGCCGAGCCAATCACCTCGCCCTCTCTTTAGAGATTTTTTTTGCTCATTGCTTTGCGTGTGTACGTGTGAGTGTGTGTTATTGTCCCATCATGATTCATGTCTCTCTGATTAATAGTCTGCAGTCGTCGTTTTCGTAGTTTTGCGTTTACTTTGGGCATCTTGCCTGTAATACAAGATTAGCCTTAGCATGAACATGTCGGCTACGTTGCGTATGTTGGCTGCTTTTGCGCACGTGTAGGTGTAGTGTTATGTATAGTGTGTATAGTGTGCGTGTAATGTTGTAACTGATAGGCAGCGTTCACAGATCCCATTGGAGAGCTCCAACACACTCCAAAGGACAGGAAACCCACAAAAGGAAGTGTGTGTGTGTAGTGTGGTACATTGTTGTAACTGATCAGATCCCCGGCAGTGTCCACAGATCTGTGTGACAGCCTACACTCCACAGTGGTCACAATTGACAGGAAACCCACAAAAGGAAATCTCTCCGACCAATAAAAATCGACCACGGCAGATGCACACACTATACTTCCCTTATTGGAAATACATTGGCGTTCAATTGCCGTATAAGGGAATAATGGCGGACCAATAGCGTGTCACCACCGCAACTTCCACTGCGTGCACACTCTTTTGCCAGCACACTCTGGTCGTTGTTACACACACGAATCAGCTAATGATGATGGGTAGTTAGGGATATGTATATATTGCACTATAACACAGCATTTGCGCAATTGAAAAGTACTATTGGCTTGAACATTTATGAACTCACACATAGTGCGCAAAACCTTCACTACGTCTACACCGCTGGGCCAGAGGAAATGGTTTCAAAGGGTGTGCCCACCCTCTTCATTGTTCTCATTGCGACAGCTGCCGCTATCGCGCAGTGTCACGCCACGGAGGAGCCATCTTCGGTGTTTGCAACAGACGCGACAAATGAGGGCACTCCCAGCGATGCGCTCTCTGCAGCACACTCTACTGGCTCGTTTGTGGCCACGGACGAATGGCAAGAGCTCGAAGATGGGCAGGCTATACCCGCCGGACTTCACGTGCAGCTCGACATGACGACCGGGAAGAGGAGAGTAAAGCTACTCGAGAATGCACCGGGTGTGCGCCCGTCGATTCAAAAGGTTGGGCGACACGAGGGTGCTCTTGTCTCTATCGAGAAGAACATTGAACTCACAAACGAAGAGAGATTGGAGCTGCGCGAGCGCCTTCGGAAACTGAAGGATGAGCCCTCGTCGCCCTTTTCGGAAGAGGTGGAAGCGAGGCATAATGCGCTGAGGAAGGCCATGGAGGACGCCATGAAAGAACTTGATGGGAGTGCTGGTGATGTTGCGTCGGCGTCCGCTGCGGATGCCAATGACGACGATGAGGGGCCGCGGTCATGGGAAGAGCTCAAGTCGGCGATGGGCGAAATCGAAAAGGTGTTGAAAATGCGCTCGGACGTTGAGATTATGAAGGTATGTGCTTATTGGGTGGGGTTTGGAAGTCAGTTTGGTACTGAAACTGCATTTGATTATAATTGTGGGAGGAATCCTCGAACAAATCACCAGTCCATGAAAAGGTGTATGTGCATATGTATTTGTGCCTATGTTATCCTGACGGACAGCAATGTATTATATTGTAATCGTTAATCGTGTGCGAACCCTCTCCCTGACCAGGAGCATGTCGGTGTGCTTCGGAACGGCAATGCCACGACCAATGATCGCATTCACGCACTTTCCGAGTTGGAGGAATTTGTGCACCAGGTGGACAATGCAGTGGATCTTGACTCGATTGGTGGCTTGAAGCTTGTTGTCGGCGCTCTTGACGATGCCGACGCCGACGTTCGTGCGTTGGCTGCGCTTGTGCTCGGTTCGGCAATGCAAAGGTATTGACAGTAGTAGGGGAGGTTTTGCCTGTGTCTGCTTTTGTTTAGCGTGTATACATTTGTGTGTCTGTCTCTGTGGAGTCCATGGGTCCAGCGCTCCAAGATACTGGCTTGAACCCTACATCTTTTCGTCTCTCTGTCTCTGTCTTCAAGCAAATCTGTGTGTGATTGTATGTCAGTAGGATGCGTGTCTATTGCAGCGGCCACATCAACACACTCTGGGTACCAACACACATCATCTCCTGTCATAATAATGCATACAGCAATCCCCCCGTTCAACTGCGTGCTCTCGAGCATGGCGCCATTCCCCGGCTTGTCGCACTTGCCACAGACCGAAGCGATGTTGTGTCGCGACGGAGTCTGTATGCCCTCAGTGCGATTGCGCGCCACTATCCACAGGCACAAGAAGCAATGTTCGCCTCAACAGATAGCCGCGAAAAGCTCCTAACCGTCTTTGCCAGGGAAGACCACGGCTCTCGTCTCAAACTCTGCACGCTTCTCGGCGACTTGCTTGGGGGCACACCCGGCGCCACGCAGGACACGTCATCTGCCGCGGTTTCAAAGTGGCTCCCCGCTCTTCTGGTGCCTGATCTCACTGACGCCGATGCGGATAATCATGATGTCTCGCGTTACGCCTGGTGCGATGCTGTCCAAGTGGGACTGTCTGGTGGCACAAACTCCGACGTGGAGTCGTCCCTGCGAGCAATGGGAGCGCTCATGGATCGCTGTGGGGACCGCTATACGCTGTTGGAGAAGGAGGGTGTGGTGCGCTCGTTGGCAGAAAAGTGGGTTGCAGAGGCTGAGGAGGCGCAGCGGGAGGGCACGGATGAGTACCTCGGACAGCTGATTGACCTTGCCGAGTACGTCGCGGATAGAATACGCTCGTGTGTAAACACGTGCCTGCCGGTGAAAGGGAAGCCGCCACGTCGCATGATGCGCCGCAATCCAGACGACTTGTAGAGTGGCTGTGTGGCTGTGTGTCTGTGTGTGCGTTTTGAGTGGCATCCTGCCCTCATTGCTTTATCAGTGGTTGTGGACGAGTCGTCGAATTTGAATGCGAGCGCTTTTGCGTTTTTGGTTGAGTCAGTGTTATTCGTTGCAATATCTGTGCGTGGTTTTTTGCTGCGTTTGATGTTTATTTTCTGCCAGCCGCTGCGTGTGCGCTCCATCATGTCAGGTTCAGTATGATTTGTTTGACATAGACATTTGTGTTCAGTTGACTTTGCGCGTGTGTGTTTGTGTCTGTGTTTATATTCTATGCTTCGTTTGTGTGCTGGCGTGTGTGCGTGCGTTAAGTTGTGTTTGCGCGTGCGTGTTCGTTACTCACGAGTT
Source organism: Pigoraptor chileana (assembly GCA_943704495.1). NCBI lineage: Eukaryota > Filasterea > Ministeriida > Capsasporidae > Pigoraptor > Pigoraptor chileana. Next base: position 18,483 of record CALSCR010003949.1, on the reverse strand, counting down.
GGCTTTATTGCAAGGGTTCAGTACCCTGCTTTATTGGCATTCAACTCGTTGAATACCAAGTGGAAGAAATTACAAAAAATGAATCCTGAATTTTAGCAAATGATCTCACCCTTTCTCGCCTAATAATGTACCGGCGGTCGTGTGCCACAGATCTGGCCGTGCACTCACTTGCGTAAAGTTAGTCGTCATCTTTGTTTCTGTCTCCTGGTCCAGTTGTGTGCTGTGTCTTCATGCCACTGACATTACAGGCCATCAACAGTGGGACCATACGCAGACATGCAAGCTCTCTTCTCCTATCAACCAACACCTACGATGTGACTTTGTCACGCGCATTCGCCCAATGGACACATGACGCGATCAGAATTGGTTCATACCAACGGGTCATGAGAGCCCTTAGTTCACTCAAAAAATAATCAAAGTGTCTGGAAATACCATTAGCCGTAATAAAGCAGCAGAACAGCAAATATCAGAGGTACTGGGGACCCCTGTCATGGTATATATACACAGTAATGAGATAGTCCCGATGAGACCTGAGTGTCCCACGGCTGGGCTCCGTTCGGTCGCGTTGTAGGCTTCACTTTACACCGCTTCTGACAGTTAGTCCCATTTCATCATACCGATACCAAAAGGATTTCGGAAACACATGCATCGTGAGTCAGCGCGCGCAGGCCACGAACAACCGAAAGCAATGCCATCGGCGTGCATGAAATACTGCATACAAATAAATTCCACAAAGCAATAAAGTTTCCAGTGGACAGTGTGTGGATGAGAGTGTGTGTGGAATGGGCTCCTGCGTGTGCAACATGCACCGCATGCACCGAATGGACGAGGGCATTCTCCGATGCATTCGTGTCGATTGGTCCGGATGGCGGCCGCGATTGGAGCTGATGATATCCTGTCCATGCGAAAGTGGTGCCGGTGATCTTTGCGCACAACACGCTCGGTCAGGCCTTCCTCGCCTGTCATTGTCAAGCGAGTTCATAACTCATTCTTTTCTCAGTAAATGACGTGGCCTACAAGGTCGCGGAGAGCAACGGAGAGAAGATCGAGATCATCGTATTGCTCTGTGGTGAGCTGGCTGGAACGCAGGAGGTCAACTAATCCGTGTAGACACGCGATCGATGTTCGCACCTGCATTAAAAAACGGCGGACACAAATAATTTAAAAATGAGTTGATGCTTGATGTGATGGGACAATATACAGTGCCGGCAGGTTGAACAAGGGCATGAAGGGCCCTGTGTGCCAATCCACACATTGCAAGCCACTCTGTGCCGGGACAGGTACACAGGACACAACCACAATTGGGTGCAGTGTGAAAAGCAAGGCACCTTATCGTCGAGTGCTTCATCGGACGCGCTTCGCAGTAACAAGGGCATGGCTCTCTCCGTGACGTCCTGGACGAATCCCGTCGCCGTCAGTCGGCCATCCTGCCGCGCGCACTCGCCGCGAACATACAAATGGCGCGTTTTTGCAACGCCGTCTTCTTTGACAAGCACCCGGTAGGTGTGTTCAAACCGAGGGGCGCCACATTTGAGAGGATAGTAAATGTGCTGCATGAAGCTGCTGCGGTCGTCGGGATGCACAAGTTCAGTGTATGCATCGAGTGACGCCGGAGTCGATGACAGCCGCTCAAATTTGATGTCGCTTAGGGCATCGCAGCGATCCGACCACAGCATCTGCGCAGCATCTACTTCCTGTTCGCAGACAGACGAGACGGAATGCGAGCTGGACGACCGCACATCTTCGACATGAATGCCGTGCATTACGTGTACCTCTTTTGTCCACATGATCGAGTCTGTTTCGGGCATGTAAACCCACGTGCCCACGTTTGCCATCACCTGCGCGTGCCGGAGGAGTCTTTTCGTGAGGACGAGACGATCGCGAAGTACACGGATGTTTGTTACATCCTGTGCGTATCCGTGCCACTGGACGGGTGTCTGGGAGTGTCCATCACGCACTATGTAGCCGCGCATGAGGAGGACGCGTTCGCGCCCACATGCGAGGGGTATGCGAACGTCACACAGGTGTCCTGCGTGCATGTGTTGTATGTTGATAGTGTTGTTGTTGTTGTGTGTGTTGTTGTTTGGTTGGATTCAAATGTGCGTGGAGGGTAAGTGCGTGTTTGCAAGATCGTATCTGTGTGGAAGCATACATGCATTGTGGATTCGTTGCGCAACGGAGCGGAATCAAATACATCGCAAAGTACGCGCTACATCAGCACGCAGACACCACACCAGAATCGCGTATCACACACAAGCACACACCAACACACGCAACCACACACACCTGTACCGCGCTCCAAGGCAGTGGCCGCAAGTGCCGACAGTTTCATCGCATCGATCGGATCCAGATACGCAAGCATTCTGGCAAAGCACTTTGGCGGCTCATCCCAGTGCGATCGTCCAAACAACGCGAACATTCCAGCACTCCATGTCAGTCCACCGTCACGGAGATTCACCTCCCAACGGCCAAATCCCGCCACATCCTCCGCTTCCACAAGCCCTCCGGTGCGTTTGCATGGGTTGGGCAAGGGTCGCGACCGCGTGCGGTGCAGCGTGTTTGCAGCATGTGCCTGCCTGAACTCTCGCCCGCCGCATTCCCCAGGGAATTGAGAGGCAGAAGTGGTAACACTCGGGCCTTGTTCTACAGCGTCAGGCATCGAGTCTTTGTCACCTGTCTTGCCGGTATTAAGCGAGGGCGCTGTAGAATCGCAAAGCGCCCCATTGATGTCGGCGACTTCGGCGTCTGCAGTGATCGCCTCTGCCTCACTCCAAAACCTCCCATCGGGGCCGGCGCGCACGTGACCCTGATCTGGCATCTGGAATGACGACACGCCTGCCGCTGCCGCCGCTGCACTCCCGGGTCTGCACAACGGTCGGCGCGCGGACGGGGGCAACTGGGTGGAAAACGCAGAATCCTTGGTCGATGTGTGCGGGAAAGAAGTTTCAAGACCGCTTGGAGGCACCCGCATGTCTGTGGGTAGGTGGCTTCCCAGCGGGAGCGACTCTGACGGACGGCGGTCGGCAGGAGAGCATTCGGGGGATGCGCCCGCGCCGCAGAAGAGAACGTCGGCCCGGTCCAAACTTCCAACGAGTCGGATAACGCCGAGCACGCCGCACTTTGAGCACACTTGGCCCAGTTGGAGGCCCTCATTAGCCGAACCAGGCATCTGCTTGGTGTCGCCACCCCCCGCGCCCGATGCAGGCTGCGGCACCGGAACCGCATTTGGCCCCCTGGGGAGATTAATGCCGTCTGTCGAACTCGCCGCCGCATATGCCGAGCTGGTCCTCCTGACTGTGCCCGCGACAAAGACCTCGCTCATGGGAACGATTAGCGGTCCGCACGTGCACGGTCCCGGCGCGAGTTCAACGACGGCGGTGCCCGTTGCCACATCACCGCTCGCCGAGAGTGAGACGCGGCTGTCACCAAAGTCGACGGGCACGGTCAGGTGACTGATTTTCCCGGCGCACAGGTCAATGAGCCCCGCCGTCAGAATGTTTCGCGTGGGGTCGTCATTGACAAGCATGGAAGCCAGGTCACCAAGAGAGGTAACGCGTGCCCGTTTGCGTGTGACTTCGTCGAGGTTCCTGGCAAATGCACACACCCAGAAGCCCCGTGTGCCCACCAGCACGTCGTTGGCAGGGCTGTAGAGGAATGCGCCACCATTGCGGCACGCAGACACGCGCTCTACTGCACGCAGCCATGCGTCGCGCACAGGGTCCTCCATTAAGCGGCGGGGGGCTGCTTCTGCTTTCCTGATGAAGGGTTGAGGTTGGGTGCAATATGTGTGCGCAGTCTGGTTTGGAGATGGGTGAAGGCAGTCCTCCTCAGTTTAACGGCGAAGCGCAGCGAGACACGACAGGCGCATCGGCTGCGAGAAGAACATAGGGAGTTGCGGCTGTCGTTTGTAAGACATAAGAAGTTAGCCTCGTGCCCGTGCAGAGTGGAAGCGGACGCTAGCGCGAGTGCGCCAACACATCATCCGTGTTTGAGATGTATGGTGGGCAGCTTGTGATCGCATGTGACATCTATTCGCCCAGCAATAATATAAGGATTTGAAGAGCATGTGATGCTGCGAGAGAACAATGCCGGCTCACCTTTCGTTTTTTGGATACCGTATGTCAACAGCGCCGATCGGCCGTCCACGATTGCGACAAAGTCACCACGTGCAAGTTACTTCAGTAGTGCCGGTCAGTGAGACCACGTCAATAAACAGTGCAAATGATCACAGAGAGAGAGTGACTAATGATCACAGAGAGAGAGGGCACACTCACGAGCGCAATTATCTGGAAGCCTATTCCAAATGGCGCTGTGTTTTGTTGATGCCGCGCAGGAATCTTCGGCCTGTAGTCACTGAACTACGCCTGACGGAGCAGAATTTCCCACGATAGTATGAGTAACTATATGAGACACAAAATATTCACATCGCGTGTCGCTGCTCACATCCTGAATTGCTCCCCTCTTTTGTTGAAATCACAGCTTATCCTGGCCGCTCATCCCACACTATTGTGCATGGTCTGCCATGTGTTAGTGCCGTGTGTGTGTGTTGTGGGGTTTGTCCGTTAGGGTAAACCTGCTCTTATCCGTGTTGTTCTCGCACCTTACTGAAAGAAGACAAGAATGGACCGGGTGGAGCGAGATTGCTATTGCAGTCGGGGTTTGGTCTTGCAGCTCATTCATTACTTGTGGTGTCAGGAAAATATGTGACGAAAACAAAGTGCGCAACAAGCATAACCTCGTTCGGGAGTCTTAATCGAATTTAATCGGGAAGTCGGAGCGGTCCTTTTTCGTGCGACTTGTCCTTCGCGCCTTCGTGCGACAGGGGGCGGGCGTGAAGAAATGAGAAGAAAAAACAGGGAGAAAGTGGATTATTCTAATACAGAATATCAATAAAAATACAAAAAATGATTCCATCGGCGGATGAGTAGCTGCGAAATGTTCGGCATTTATGTGGTGAAGGTACTAATTATGTGTGATCCGTATGGTCGGCTACAAAACCGTGCCGAGTGAGAAGAGAATGGGGGTTTGTGGGGCTTCTTTGTGAGATGATCACATACTTTGCTGGTCGGCGTCGGAAACCAACCACCGCCGGATGCGTGTAGATAAATCTGAAGCCGAGTTCCCCCAGTAGGATGTTGGCCACACAAAAAATCTAGCGGTTCACTGATTCGCAAGTCGCATTCTGGCCGTTCTCGGCCGTCCTTTACCATGTAATGTATCGGAGAAGTGCAACATCGATTGTACATCACGGAAGAAGTGTGGTTTTGTACGAAAAGCTTGTAAAGAAGTGGCTTGACACACATTAAAAAAACGAAAACACGGGAAGAATTGAATAACTTTCGTACGTATTTGATTGGACGGGCCGTTCCGGACGGGTCGGCGGCCCATATGTTTACATTACACTGATCGATGATCGATCGCACGAGGTGCACACACTGCACACACACCCTCGCTATGACACTGACTTTGAATCCTACATCTCTCGCGCGAAGGTACAAAGAGGATCACGGTTCACACACTCACACTCATGTCGAGGTTCGGTTTTCAATGACTAGCGGGAGCCATAAAAACTAATTAAAGCAAACTGTTTTCCCCACTGATTGTGGTGACAACCTGGTCTTGATCACAGATCGGCGGCCGGGACGACCAAGCCGCGGGGTCGATAGAGGAACAGAATGGGGGACATGATTCGTGCCGGTGCCTGCCCGTGACGAACTGACGGGCAGTGAAGTGAACAAAGTTCGATCTTTCAGTGAAACTCGATGATTGGACGTCAGTGATGAGCAACTCAGGAAACTGTTTCACATTCCGTAACCTCAAGCTGGGAATGCGGTTTTGGCCATTGACGCGTCTCGTGACTTTGCAAACGTCATTCACCCAACTGTGTGGTGGAGGCGGCCGCCGCCATTGTCCCAGTGCTGGCGTGGCACCGGCAAATGTGCAGTGCGTTGTGTACCGGTTTCGCATACCGTCTAGGGGTGCTCACTGCCGCAGGCCGGTCTATTACCGCACGTTTTGGGTGACGACAAAAGACCCAAATTGAATTATAATTTTTCACTGTGGCCACGTTCTGAGGGGTTTCAGATTACGTCGCTGCCGCATTCTGATATGATACTCCGACAGCACACAACTTCAATAATAATACACCCTATATTAGTGCCCGAGAGGGAGGCCATTAGGGCGGCGGCACTCTGTTTGCACTGGATTTTCGTGGCGTTCACTGCAAGTGGTGTGTTCCCTGTTATACTGCACTGACGTACGCCCGGTACTTACTTTGCAATGCCGGTAATGGCGTCATGGAGATTCCTGCGGTAACCGCCAAACCAGCCTCTGCATTGCGAACACCATCGCAAAAAGTCGGTCTTTTGTTTGTGAAAAATCGGCCGAATGCGGAACGACGACGACACCAGATTGCAGCAAAGCGAGACAAATCATCTTCTTAATGACGGACCTTCAGAGTGTTTTTCTCACACATTTGCAATGGGACAGCGGTTGACGGTTCTTGCTGTATCTTTGCAACATGTGCTTTCGAATTGTCGTCTTCCGGCCAAACATTGTCCGCATTCCCGTGGCGACACCAAACTTGATCAGTTGTGGAGGTGCGGAATGTCGCCATAATTACAGGTCAGGACACCACAGGTGTCAAGACAACGCCGGTAATTCATGGGACGAGGACGGCCGTTATCTCGGACATACCCTTTTTGCTACACGTCATTCACCCCATTGTCATAAACTAAACTAATGGTGACGTGACAGGCACTAGTTGCCGGAGATTATTGCGAAAGCACACCTTGGTGCAAGCACACCATTATCTGGAGACACTGATAAACTACTTTGACTGTGCTTTTGTTCAGTGGGACAGTAATGCAAAGTCTATTCGTACCGCCAATCATATGTTTAGTCCTGCCCCCTGAGCTCGTTCGACATCGTCAGGTGCGAGGGCGTCGGCTTGTGTTGCTGAAATCACAACCAGCGACGCATCTGCAATACCTTCGCACGCGCAAAGTTGAGACGATGGAGGCAGGACTCGCCCTGACTCTCCATTAAACAAGCGGGATGCCTGTTTTCACACCAACAACGCACACAATATGCCAAGTTTAGGAATGTCACTGTGTGTTGTATGGCGTCGGTGTGTAGCTTGGCAAATAGGGGAGACTGTCGTAGATTTGGATGCGGGAGGGCGGTTGATCAAGAGAACAAAGATTTTGCGACCACAAACACAAATCAAACCGAAAAGTTGGTGGCCATGCGACTCTCATTGTTTGTACAATACGATAATCATCAACTTGAATTTTCCGCAACCGAAAAAAAACAGAACGAGAGAGAGAGGAGTGCTTCGCTTACTTTTGAGGCAATCTGATTATTTAGATTGGGTAACTTGAGCGCATCCAAGCTCGCATCGATTACTCGCCCAACAACGTCGGTCTGCACGTGGTCGCAAACATGCACCGTGCATAATCGTCAGAAACGTACAACATGCCAAACTTTTCACAATCACAAGCAATGCAGCGTAAAAGGCAGCTTGCACGCAACACAGATGCACAAGTCTCGTCCTACAGCTCGCATCGCATCCCTGGTGTCGCTCAACCGATACTGGAATTGAAGAGTGTATGCCGTTTGTTGCCCATCCATCAGCTCCCTGAAAGAAATCCACGCTGATGAGCCCACCTTTGCATAGAATGCTTTGAGCAGTTTTGGAGGCTCCGTATCGAGCGCAACAACCCGGAGATGCATCCGATTTGCTGCCGGGATTCCATTGTTGCCAACAGCGCCCATCTTCACTTTCATGGCAATTACTTTCGGGTGCATTTTTTTAATAACAACGGGGGCGGGTCGAGGTCTCGGTGCTGAACGACCAGCCGTGAGAGATGCGCATGAGTGATCCACCTCCAATCGATGCCTGAATGCAGCGGGGTTGATGGGGATGGTGGGCGTTCAGGTGTGCGCAGGCACAGTGCATACATACTTTGCATACGAGTGTGCGGGCGTGGGCGTTGGCGTTGGCGCCCCGTATGCAGTTGTTGTGTTCCAACTTGAGCAGACAAAAGCAGACATTAAACAGAATGAGCGCGGCATGTCCAAAATGGCTGACAGAGCACTTGTCCTGTACAAGCTGCACAAAGTGACGAGTGACCCACGCAAAACAGAACGTCTTCCCGCACGACTTGCATTCCACACGCAGAATCTCCCGGAGGCCACATCCATCCTTTTCACAGACTGCAGACTCGTCGAGGGGTCGGTGCGCAGGTGCATCGCCCACCCTTGTCGCAGCGTCAAGGAACGAGCACGAGTGAGCGGCATAGGCGCGATGCTCTCCACTGGAAGATCATCAAATCAACGACAGATAACATGACGAGGACTTGTTATCCACAAGCAATCTCGAAGTTTGCGAACATTCAAAATCAATGGACGAACGTAGTGAGGGATTGGATGCCACCAACGCACCACAGCCGGCGTCCACACCGCTCGCAAGATGCTGGCAAAAAGTCTGCAAAAATGGAACTGTGTTAGTCGTGAGCATGGCCCTTGGTGCATTCTTTAAGACGGTTGTAGGATTTGAGTCAGCTGTGCCATGGAATCCTGACATGTAAGATTCAAGTCAGTGTCTTAGCCTCCACATATTTCTTCAAGAGAGGAGCAATTGATGTGAAACCCGAAATGCTAACACCAAAGCAATTCGACACCATAGTACCATTGGCATGTAGACTGCCAATCCCGCTGGTAAGAACTGCACATTAGACCCACCCAACTGTGAGCATTCCGGGACATCACAATGATGACCGGCGTGAATAGGATCGCGCTCTTGCACATCAACCAAGTCCCCCATTTTCACAAAAATCACGTTTGTCTTGCAACAAAGATTCTTTTGTCTTGCATGAAGATACTTTTGCCTTGCACAGAGGTTCCCTTGCCTTGAAACAATGGAAACTTCGGTACCTCATTCGGATCTGACCCGATCCATGCCGCGAAACCGGCGAATTCCGCGCAGACTGAAGTAACGGCCCTGAAGTAAGGTTGCGGATTACCTTGTGCGAGATCTCGGTTAATCATAACAATCCCCTTGCAAACAGGTGGATACTAATCTGGTGTGTCTGTGATATTTATGCCTATTTTTCAGGCCGTTTTCAAATTAAAGTGCTCGAGGACATTTTACGCGCCAAAATTCAGTGGAAATGAAAAGTGATGACAAAAGCATTACTGAAACTTTTTGGTCACGTGCATCAGTAACCCTGGGGAAAACAATCACACCGAAAAAGTAACCCATAGTAGCATAGGATGCACCGTTACTCACGCGTTTTTGCCTCGCTGTACTTTTATAACATACAGGGGAATGTGATTTTAGTTCTTTGAGTGCGTTTCAAGTGGTTAAGGTCGGATCAGGTTAAGTGATTCAAAGGTGCGGGTCCGTGTGCATGCATGAAGCACGTGCGTCCGCCCGAGATGCAGAATCCTCTGCGATGGCTCGGAAAGGAGATGAAAATGCAGCTCCATAAGATTAACATCATGTTTTGTCCGTGCCTTCCTGCGTGCTTCCCACAGTGACTGATTCGCAGTATGGGCGATAATGTGGCACAGAGCAAGGGCTCCAATAAGCGAAAGAGTAGCACTCCGCAGCGTCTGGCTGCATCCGCTGACAACGCGAGTGATGTACTTGCCTCTCTCGACGGTGTGTCTGACGACTACAACAGGGTGAGCGCGAATGACGAGCACGCATCCGAGCCTGTTGGCGAGAGTGCGTTTGCGGCGTCCTTGGCGAAGCGCCGCAAGACATCCCCCGACACCAGGTTCAAAATCCCACTCCTTGCACCCGCCGAAAAGAATGGCGATACGCCCCCGCACGTGCCCGTTGTGCATCTGGTGGCCATCGTCGCGCCGGGAAGATTGTACTCGGCGGGTGACTTCCGGAAGGCGTCGGTCGTCTGCCGGATCAAGGTCGACCGCGTGGACGGGTTTTTTGATTTTGCGCGCACCTTCCAGGACTTGTGTACCTTCCAGATCATCGACGGTCTGGGTACCACACCTGAAGAGCGGGCTGCAATAATTGCCGTGCTGGCATCAAGAGCATGCCACATTGCGATTCGGAAGATCAGCAATGACGCGGCCATTTTTACCGTGTGTCTGCCGCTGCACGTGACATTCAAGTACCCGCGAGGTGTGTGGGACGTCCTGTGTTATGCAACGCGATCCGCTGACCCGTGGCTGTCTCTTGCAAGCGCAACCCATCCGCAACACTCCCGCCCCTACAACGAGCCGCAGGGCGTGCGCGATTTCCTTCAACAGCTGCGCGCGTCCCCACAGGCGGATGACATGCACCAGCCACCGACCCTCGTCACTGCCATGCGGCCGTATCAGCGACGTGCTGCGGCGTTTCTCGTGCGCAGAGAGATCGACGGCATTGCCAGGGATGTGCGTTTGTATGGCACGTGGGTCAGAGTGCGTACCGTTGTCAACCAGCCGCCTCCTGTCCCCACCGGATCCGGCTTCTCTGCGGCGCAACTTTTGGCGGGAAAGCGCACGGTAGAAACGCGGTCTTTTGAATTTTGGGCAAATATTCAAACTGGATTTGTGACGATGACCGATCCCGCGATAATGTATCCTCCGCATCCACTCCCTGGTGGCATACTTGCCGATGAGATGGGTCTTGGCAAGACGATCGAGGTGCTCGCGTGCGTGCTTGGGAATCCCGCGCCGATTAGCCGCGTGCACGCTAAAACAAGCATGCCGCCGTGTGCTCGCGGCGCCGCGGGAGATGAAGACCGGACCTTCTGCTTCTGTGGCGAGGCTGTGCCGGCCACAGCTGCTGTGCGGGTCACGTGCGGCACGTGCTCGTTCTCCTTTCACCGGAAGTGCTTTGGGAACGGCATCCCACTTGAGGACTTTCAATGCAGTTGGTGCAAGATTGCTGGGGGCATGATTGAGGGGAGATCCACGCTGATCATCTCGCCGTCGTCCATTTTCAAGCAGTGGGCATCCGAAATTGAGAAGCATGCGCAGGCCGGCAGTATCAAGCTGATGGTGCGTGTGTGCGTGTATATGTGTGTGGTTGTGTGTGTGTGTGTGCATGTGTGTGCCCTTCAAAGCACTCACTCGCGGCCAATACGAATGCAGCCTTCCTTTCCTCTGACTTGGCTTTTTCCACCTGTTTGTCGTCCCTTTCTTTTCGCTTTATGAAACGATTCCACCAACTTATCAACCACAACAACAACAAAAAAACCAAATTCAAAATTCAAACAGCTGTACGAGGGAGCGAAGGTGTCACGCTACGTCGACCCGGAGCAGCTTGCCAACGCCGACATTGTGCTGACAACATACGATGCACTCAAGGCAGACTATCATTATGCAAAAGCGGCGGAATTTGAGGAGCAGGGCCGATCCCGCCGCAGGAGCAAAAAGTACCGCGTTCTGCCCACTCCGCTCATTTCGGTGCGGTGGTGGCGAGTGTGTCTTGATGAGGCGCAGATGGTGAGTTGCGTGTGGCTTGCTCATATACATGTATGTGTGTGTGTGTGTCTGTGTGCGTGTGTGTTTGTGCGGGAAGGTGGGATATGTGTGTATTTCCCCCCCCCCCCCCCCACTTGTGGAGGTTGTGTGTGCGTGTTTGCAGTTGTAGAATGCGTTTAAAGTGTGGGTGTCGTGTGTATTGCAGTAAAAAAGTACGCCTGTGTAAATCGACTATCGATGGCCACTGCTAATCATGCACAACCATGTATTCTTTTGCACTTCTTCTCATGATATGTTTTCCCATCGTGTTTATTTCTTCTTTTGCCTGTCCACCTCAAAGATTGAAAGCACACACTCGAATGTCTTCATGATGGCATCGTGGCTTGAGGCCGTGCATCGCTGGTGCGTCACTGGCACTCCGATCCAACAATCCGTCCGCGATCTCAAGGGTCTGTGTGTTTTTCTACGCTTCCCGGGAATGGAACACTGGGATTCGACGATCCAGTTCCCGGCCAACGACGTGTCTGCCTTTGCCGACCTGTTCCGCGGCGTATTCTGGAGGACAAACAAGGCCTCTGTCGCAGATGAGCTTGGCATCCCCATGCAGCACGATCACGAAGCATGGCTGACGTTTCTTGATGTCGAGCGCCACATGTACGAGCGTCGCAGGGAGAAGTGTGCCGCAGATGCGACGGACCATGTCGACAGACTCATCAAAACCCGCAATTACACGGCGAATGAGCATCTCGATCGGCTGGACGCGCACACATTCCGTTTCCTGATGGCGCCGCTTCTGAGTCTGCGACAGGCCTGCGATCACCCTCAGATTGGTGCGCCACGCATGCGGAGGCGGGGTCGTGCGCGTCCCAATCCAATGGCGGGTGTCAACAACCAGGTGTACTACAACAACGACAACGGCATGAACAACAATGGAGGCGGTGTGGCGGGTGCCGATGGCGGTCACATACTCGGCAATGCGCCGCCGCAGATTGACGCGCCGCGGACGATGCGGGAGCTTCTCGTTGAGCAGCAGAAGCACGCGGTGACAAAGTGTGAGAATGACCTCCGCAGTGTTCTCTTTTGCATCAACGGCATTGCCGGCGTGCACATGCTCATGAACCAGCCAGCTGAGGCCGTCGCTCTCTACCGGGAGGCACGTGATCTTGCCGCCGCAAACGAGGGACTGTTCCGGGCGGACAAGCTGCCAATGCTCCACTGCCTCTACAATTTGAACGAAGCCCTCTCGATGTGTCCCGAGCTGCAGAGGCGTGACCCGGAGGAGGATTCGCGAGTGATTGCGGACGAAGTGGACCGTCGCCGCAACGAGTACGTGCAGAAGTTTCTGTCGGATGTTTCGCGGTCGCAGATGGATGCCACCGCCCTGACGGATAAGATTGAGGCGCTCCTGGCGGATGCGGGCCGCGTTCCCTGGTGGGCGTCCGCAGTCGAAAAGCTGCAACGTGACGCCGGGTGTGGAGCTGCGTTTGTTGACGACGTCCGTGCACAGCTGTCGGAGAACATGGCAGCCGTCGGTCGCAACTCCGCCGCCGCCGCCACCACCTTTGTCGACTCGTTCACGGACATGCGCGGCCTCTCGTTTGCCTTGGACAGCGAGCTGACCCGGCTGGACGAGGCACGCCGCGAGATGAAGCGGGTGATCGATGCCCTTCCGTCGCATCCTACTGTCGGCGAAGTGCAGGCGGCCATCAACTGCCGCGAGTGCCGACCGGAGCGCACAGGCCCTGCGTGCATCTTTTGTCGCGCGGAGGTCGCATTCGACAGTGTTCAGCGCAGGTTGTTTGCGAGTGTTGCGGATGCTAACAGCGCCACGGGAGGGATGTTTGGCGCTGCATCGCGGAAGGAGCTGATGCTCAACGATGTGCTTTCGCGTTCTGAGGGTGCCAACGGCGACGATGAGGAGGGAGACGACGGCGAATATGCGCACAAGACATCGAATGTGCACGAAATGCACGACAGCGACCCCATCCGCGTGCTCAAGATGCTTGGCACGGCGGCACGTGGCAGTGGGGGCGACGCAGAGTCACTCAAGGCGCACATGGCTGCCATCGACCTCATGCGGAAGGAGTACATCCGCTACCATGCCCTTTGGAATGCGAAGCGAGATCTCGTCTCGACGATGGACGAGACAATCATGGCGGTTAATCGCCTCCGCCTCGCCGCACCTGGCGAAAAGGTGCCTGCGTCACTGCGTCACATGATCGTCACCGAAGGCGTTGCGGATACGCAGCTGGCCGTGCTCACGCGGGACAAGGCACAACACCAGCACAACCTCGCCCACTCGAAGAGCCGGCTTCAGTTCCTCCAGAACCTCCAGCGGAATCCCGAGGAGAGCGCACCATGCCCCGTGTGCCTTGAAATGATGCAGGGAAAGTGCGCCATGCTCACGTGCGGTCACATGTTCTGCAGCATGTGTACAGTCGAGCTTGTGGAGGTGGCGCGGCGGTCTCACAAGCGAATGCTCCAGTGCCCCACGTGCCGCAACAAGGCCCCATTCAACGACATTGCGCTCGTCGCAGTGAAGGAGGATGCCATCAGCGGCAATCAAAGTGGAGGCGTAGTCAAAGCGGGTGAAAAGAGTGTTCGCTCGTCACGTGATGCGGACGATGCTGACCACGATTTTGAGCTGCGACACCTCACTGGGAAGTTTGGGACGAAAATCGGCAAGCTAGTCTTCCATCTCTTGCGCATGAAGCGAATGACGCCTGCTGCAAAGACGATTGTGTTTTCGCAGTGGGCAGAGGTGCTGCATGTTGTCTCCAAGGCACTCGCAGAGGTGATGATAGGCCACGAGCACCCTGCATCGTCCACCCGCGCGTTTGCGGTGTCCGTCGAGCGCTTCAAGACGAATCCCGACGTGCGCGTGCTGCTGCTTGCGCTGAGCCAGGGCGGCAACGGACTCAACATTACAGAGGCGACGAATGTATTTCTGCTCGAGCCGACACTGAATCCGGCCGCAGAGTTGCAGGCTGTGGGGCGTGTGCATCGCATTGGTATGTGCTGTGCGACATACTTGCGTTGTCTTGTGTGCGATCTGTTTGTTGGTTTTTTGTGCATTTGTTGCTGGACTCTCAAATTTCAGCTTTTGTGTGGCTCGTTACCACTCGTATTATTGTGGTTTGTTATGTTTTTGCCTGTTTTCCCCTTTATCCGCCTCCGTGTGTTCTATCCGCCTCCGTGTGTTCATCCTGCCGTCCTTGCATGCGCTGCTCGTATTTCTGATATCCGAATCGAACTCGCTGCTTGATTGATCGATGTACACAGGACAAACAAAAGAGACGCACGTCTACCGAATGTACATTCGCGGCACTGTCGAGGAACGCATCGTCGATTACTCCGAACAGCGCCGCGTGTCTACTGCAACTGCGGGCAGTGCTTCTGCCACAACGGCCACAGAGCGGGCGGATGGGCCTTCCAGCGGCGCATCCGGGGCCCCGGGTGACCCTGCGCACGTCACTGTCTCGGGTGGTGTTGCGGGTGGTGACGCCGACATCCCAATGTGTGTTGATGACAACATTGGTGGTGCGCGTCTCACTCTGGCGTCATTTGCCGCCCTGTTCGACGACCCCCAGGAGGACCAGCATGCCGTCGGGGTGTTTCCCTTTTGGATCGCCCGCGTGGAGTACGAGGGCGCGCCCGTGTCAAGGGCCGTTGTGGCGGATAGGCTCGAGGTGTCTGCGGCGGCGCGGATGCGAATGGGAGAGCGGGAGTGGCTAGCAGGGCATAGAACGCTTTTGTTCGACAGGGACATGTCGCTGTTTGCTGCAGAGGAGCTGCTCCACTTGGACAGCGTCGGTGGGTCGTCGGGTGCTTTGTTCGGAATTGGTGCACTCTCCGTGGCTCACATGCAGTGTGTGTGTGTGTGTGTGTGTTTGTTGAAGGCAGGGACTGTTTGCATTGGACTGCGGTGGTGCTTGGACACGTCGCTAACATGTCATTTCCTTCCTCCACTGCAATGCGCTTTCTTTAGACGAGGATTCTGATATCATAAAGGCAGCCGTCCGCATCTTGCGCACCAAAATATGGAAGATGTGTGCCGAGTGCCAGCACAACTGGGAGAACTGGCATTAATTGTGAGATCGTACAGCAATCGCCACTACTATGTGCGCAGTTGTGGGTGTATGTGTCTGTGCGCGCGTGTGTATATATATATGTGTTCGAGGGCTGTCTGAGTCGACAGCAGCGCCCGTGCCCCTTCTCCCGTCTCTGGAGGCTTTAGTGTGCGTTCCTCCATTGCCGTGTGTGCGTTTGTGTGTGTGTGTGTGTGTACGTTTGTGGGGACGACTGAATGTGCGTATCCACCAGTGAATTTAAAAGGCATAAGAACAATTAAAACTCACTAATTCGAAAATAACAACAAAGGCAGAGTGTGCCAAATATTCCATGTTCATTCCTCACTCACTCCGCACCCATGCACTCCGTCCCACCCGCTCACCGATAGATGTAGGATTCAAGTCAGTGTCTTAGGCGCTGTGCCCATGGACTCCACCTGCTCACCAAGAGAGAGAGCGGGGCTGCGCAGGCACGCGCGTGTCTGCCCACCACTTGGGTCGCTCCATTGCGCCGGGCGTCGACAACACCGTCTGATACAAATGGAGATAGGCCTCGCCATCCGAGCGCCCAATCGGCGAGAATAGAATGGCATCCGGGGGAGCCACGGCGTCCACAAAACACACGGCGTCTTTGGCGGCGGCGCGGCACGTGACGAGGAGAGCATCGCGGATGTGCTGACCCTGGTCGCTGTTGATGTACTCGGCGTCTCTGAGGCAGAAGAGATCAGACTCAATGCGCCAGAGTGCAAACACGGCGCAAAGGTTGCGAAGGGCGGGGACGAGGGTCTGTGCAAAGAGAGGGAAGTGTGCGAGACGGGTTTGCATCAAGCGTCATGAAGTGTGAGCTATAGAGCTGTGTTCGTTGGGACTGTAGGAAATGTGCGTGTGAGGGATTTGACAAACCTTAAACAGACAGGGGGAGTGGCGAGGTGGCGAGAAATGGCACAAGCAAACAAACAAACAAACATTACCCACCGAATCATTACACCTCTCAATGCCATCGAGGAATCGCTCCGTCATGACGAGGTCAATGTACGCGCGCGCGGCGGCCTGCAGCGCAAACACCTGGCTGTCATTCCACGCAGTGAACATGTCCTTCCCCGACGCAATTTCAACCGACAGCTTTTCTCCCGCCTTCTGCAACAGCCACGCGGCGCGGTAACGGAGTGCGCCGAGGTAGCATGCCTCCGCCGCAAAGTGCGACGGCTCGGTCGCATCGCACGTGGTGTTCATGCCACCGTCGGCGAGAAGGGAAGCGTAGGATGTTGTGCCGAGTGGAGACGTGACCGGCTTGCCTAGGGTCAGAGAGAGTGCAGAGAGCGTACATGGACGAGGGGGATGTGCCGCGCGCTCGCATTAGAACGGAGAAAAGACAGATGAATCCCAATATACACTCACACACGCATACAACAAAGACGCTATACACACCTTCGTGAACCTTTCGGAGCGCGCCAACAATGTACTTTGCGGTCTGCTGCATGAGCACGTTGTTGTCTCCCTCATAAGTGAGGTTGGGATCGTTGTCGTCACGGAGTCGTCCAAGGCCATTCACTGCACTGTAGCCGTGGCCTCCACAGCACTCGCGGCTCTGCAATCGGGAACGCCACAACACACACACACACACACACACACACATGCACGCACACAGCGCAAGCAATAGGAAGGGTTGAGAGGGGAACAACGACGCACGTACACCGCATAGAAAAAGCAGTATCGCAAGGGATGCGAGGGACATATCGCCGACATAAACACTGATCGAGCACGCAGCAAGTATGATGTCTTGAAAACACACCGTTTGGATGGCATCGCGCGATATCCACGCAGAGACAGACTTTCCCGCCGAGGCGAGGGCGTGAAGCTCAGCCACTGCACGATCGTCTGCAAAACAAGTTTCCAAGTGCGGGAAGCAGATGGCACACACACACATACACACAAACACACGCACACGCACACAACCGTACAGTTGCACACACGTAGCCGCAGACGAAATGCTAAATAAGTAAACCAATTGACGATTCGAATTCACCCAGCGATCTCGCCGCGATGTGCAGAGAAGTGGGTTTCGAGTAAAACATACCGCAACACGCAATTTAATTACCTTTTGTGTCGGCCTTTTCGAGCGCAAAGTTGTACGCAGATAGCCATTTGTAGAAAAAGTCGATCGCGTAGCACCCGGCAAGATAAGGTATGAGGCGGTACTGCTGCAACTGGTACTCGAGGACAGGCATCTCCTCGGATGCACCGGGGACCCCAAATTGGCGGCGAACGGCCGAGTAACGAATGGATATGGTGAGGGCGCTCCGCAGGTTTCCCAAAACGAGGCCCATGATGCCGATACGCCCAACTGGTAAATTGCCCAATAAGATGATTGGAGACGGGGGGGGGAGGGGCGGAGAGAGAGAGAATTTGTCAAAGTCAAAATGGGCTGAAGGATCATTACTAAAATATTAAAAGGGCCTTAGGCACACACCGGTGCACAAGGGCATACGCGTGCGCATGCCCACACCAGTGATTGCAAGCACCCGGTATGACCACCCAAATCCCCAACATCAGCGGCCCATACCTAGGAGGGGAGAGAGCGTTGCGGCAAACTGCTTGTCCTTGTTTGTGTCGCCAGTGTAGCGTCCGTCGGGCGTAATATCTGCCAGCTTGTTCAAAAGCATTTCCCGCGGAATACGGTACTGATTGAACGCCACAAATCCATTGTCGAGTCCGTTTTGGCCGAGCTTTCGCCCGATATCTGTTGATTCCGAGTTTGTGGATAGACGACAGTGAGCACGTGATGTCGGTCATCATGAAGCAGCGCGATGAAGATAGAGGCAGGGCGGTTGTGGACTTGGAATGGTAGGTGCATGCATACACGCACAATGCACATGACTGCACAATAACACACACGCACAAACAAACACACACACACACACACACACACACACACACACACACACACACACACACACACACACACACACAC
>CALSCR010003945.1:0-15353 GCA_943704495.1 Pigoraptor chileana | reverse complement strand
TGTTGTGCTGTGTTGTGTGTACGGGAGGCAAGTGTGGAATTTCTCGTATTGTGCGCATGCTCACTGGATGGGTATTCCGATTGTCCCCTTGCCTTTGTGTGACGCAAAATGCTTCATTCGTATTGCGTGTGCGCATCCGCCAGTCGGACGATGTCACGTGTGTGGAGGATGCACTTCGTCGCTTGGCCTCTGTTGAGGATCTCGGGGGGGTCACGAGTGAGCGCACACAGTTGGAGGTCGCTGCCACTCGCACTCTCTCGTTTGAAGCCCTGCCACGCATCCTGGTCCTCCATCTAAAACGCTTTTATTTCGATGTGCTGGGTGGCGCTGCAAAAAAGTTTACTCGTCACATAACTTTCAAGGAGACGCTGATTATTCCCGAGGGTGAGTGTGTGTGTGTGTGTGTGTGTGTGATCGCCATGTCTCCTCCAGAAAGACTGAGAGGCGGCTGGTGTGTGTATGGGGGGTATTGTCGTTAGCACTCAAAATGCTTCATTTGGGCGTGAGAAAGCAGGAGTAGTCTCGCACGCTATGTATACTTTTAATCACTGCTCACTCGGCCGCCTTCCCTCAATCACCATGGGTGCAGTCACACTGACGCCGTCCATTCGTGCCGAAGACGAGCGTGTGCGATCGTATACTCTGTTTGCTGGTGAGCCGTCGCGTTTGTTGCGCATGGAAATGGGTTGTGCATGGGCTGTGGGTGTTGATCCTCGCCCTCATTTTGCTCTCTGTCCCCAGTTGTGCGCCATCGTGGCCAAGGCGCTGCGGGGGGGCATTATGTGTGCGATGTGCGGCACGAGGCCGATGGCTGGGTGCATTGCGATGACTCGAACGTCACGCGGATAGCGTCGCGGTCGGTTTTGGCCGAGGAGGGAGGGAGTCCCTATCTATTGTTCTATGCTCAGGGACAGCTGGGCAGCAGGGAAGCAGCCGAGTCGGCCGTCCCTCTCAGTGATCCATCATGAAGGCAATTAAGCCATGTAACCAATTTGTATTTACAAAGTCCTACTTTTCAGCGCGTATCCTGAGGTGCTTTGCCTGAGCAAACGTCTCTGCCACGATCAAAGGGAAAAGCATTGTTGCGTCCCCGTAGACCTGTGTAGTTCGTAACATTGTGATGTCATGTAGAGTAAGTGGCCGTGATGCGGTTGAAGGGCAACGAAGAAACGGGGGAAAAATCGAAAATGCCCCAACAGGCAGTTTGCGAGACACTAAGAGGGGTGCGACGTCACACACGCAACCCACGCTCACCTTCACAGGCTTTGCATCCAGGCGGATCTTTCCCCACGACACGGCCTCATCGGGTCGTGCGCCACCGTCGCTGCCGTCAAATTCCTGGCCAGTATTGACAAACACGGCAAAATCGGCTCCGTTGCGCTGCAATGCGGCGTGGCGTGCGATTACAAACAGAGGATCAAGTTGAAGGGGAAAACATAAGCGAGTGTTTCACGGGAGCGTCACGGTGCTCACTTCCAGTAGACAAGGTCGGACTGTAGACAACAACAACTTCCTACACTGAGTGCACTAACCATCAAGTTTGCGTTGCAGATGTGGTGCTTGACAACGCCGCCACCGAGGATGATCACGCCCGACTTGCGTGCAAAGGCCGCCTCGTTGTTGATGAGGCGGATGTCTGCAGAAAGTAAAGAAAAAACAACCGCTGAGCACTACACAGCATGTCACAAGAATGGCGCGCTTCTTAGTCTCCGCGGCTCCCCAGCACTGGCCACGCTTCATTTCTTGCAGCACAAAGCGCGCACATGGGCAAGACGGTGCATCAAATGCAGCAGCTGGTAAAACAACAGTGATTGTGCTTTCTCCCACCTTCGGCAATGTCCACAATGAGGCCCGGATTCCGATACCCATGGAAGTATATCATGTCGCCGAGTGAGCCGTCGGTCAGCGCCGGACAGAAGACAGGGATGTTGTGCTGAATAACACAACAAACAGGGCAATGCACCATGTTAGTGTCGAAAAGGAAAAAAAGAGACTGGGAAGTTCAAGCCAGTGAATCCCATGGACTCTACAGGAAAGGAGAGACAACACAGCTATCGCAATAAGGAGAGAGAGAGAGTATCAGGGGTCGACTCGCACAAGCGGGTCATGTGGTTGGGTGAGCGCACCTTGTACGCCCAATAGTAGACAGAGTCTGGGTGATTAATCTCTTTTCCAAGGCGCGCAATCATCTTTGACGGCGTCCAACTCACGCCCTGTGTGTGTTTGGGGGGGGGGGGGGGGGGGGGGACTAAAATAGCCAACAAGTGACAATCACTGATCATGACTGTGGCTATGTACGAGACAACTCACATTCCCGAGTGGATAGTCTTCATAGCTTTCGAGCCTATCTCCATGGCCTTCATCGCCTCGAGATTAACATTGGCATTTTCAATCGCAAGCACTTGGGTCTCAATAGTCATACGCGCTCCAGATATTTTGTCCATCTGGTTCTCGTACGCCTTCTTCCTCTTGAGCGCCATCATGGCCACTGGCGGGAGATTAACAAGCTTCGTTATCACATTTGCGAGCCAACAACACAAACAGCAGCACGCTTTTAACAATATGTCACCACTTTGACTATCTATAACGGCGACACACCTTTCTTGTTCTTGGCGGCATTTTTCTTCGCAACGTCCAGTTCGCCCTCAATCTTCTTTTCCAAATACTTCTCCCGCTTCTCAAGCAGCTCAAGAGTCTCTCGCATCTTTTGTATCGAGTCCTTTGTCTGCAGCGCAGGCTGCTTCTTAGCCTTCCCAAAGAGGTTCATTTTCTTTCCTTGTGCACAGGGACCCACTAGGTGCCCGTGTGTCCCTGTGAATGATGCTGGTTCTATCCGCGAGCCCTGAGCCACGCCCGGCAGTGCCCTCCAGATCGCGTTTAGTTCAAATGAAAGTGCTTTGTACGCCGGCAGTGCAACAAATAAAATAAGTCAACTGTATAATCACGCTGTCGTTGTCCGTGTGCGTGTGCTTGTGCGTTCTAAAAGACATCACTGACTAGCATGCGTTGCACTGCTGCAATGAGGTGCGGCGTTGCATAGCGTTGCATAGCGTTGCGTTGTGCTGTCCCCTGAGTAATAAGAGTGTTTGTGCTTTGCAGCCGACAGTGTTTTGGCTGACGTCAAACGCCCATGCAAATTAAATTGAAGGACTGGGTGAATATTGGATCAAATACCCCCCCATTTCCAATGCGGATCTGCCTGCAACGCACTGAGGCCCGATTTGGGTGCACAGCAGTGCCGGCTGGTTGAAAGTTGGTACTGAAGCCGAGCCAAGTTATAATTTGTACAACTGCAATAGCGGCAAAGCACTTGGAACACTCTACTGGCACTGCGGCAGTGGCAGTCCCGGTCACTCGAGTTGGTCGCATATGCCGGGGCATAGTGAGGCCTTCCGAGCAATTCACTGCAGTATTAATACACTGAGCGATCGATACGGCACGAATTGTCGCCGACCTGTTGCACCGCCGACAGCCGCATCTGCCGCGTTCCATGTGCCGAAGACATTTTGGAAATACGCCTCAGGAATGTGCCCATCGACTTTAACACAGGGAAACTCCTGCCGGCTGTGTTTACTTTTGTAGCCGGCGGGCGGTGTGTAAAAGAGAGAGATGTCGATGGGACTTGAGTCTTGTTTCAGGCGACGGAAATTGCTGATTCAAGAGACAGACAGAGCGTCAAGTACTAATATTAGCACCCCTTCCTGATAAAAAAATAGAAATGAGTTCAATTAAGCTATATATGGTAATTAAGTTCTGGACGATGTTATATTTAGATTTGGGCTCCTGCACGTGTCAAACATTCAGCGCGTGTCGGTGATAGAAAATGGTGACGGATCAGTTGCAATCACAACGATCGGCAAATACATGCTCATTAAACCCAAGCTGCCTTCTGTGGAACTCTTAGGACACCTGTGCTCCTATTGATTTGGCCACTATTGATTTGACCACAGTTTTGCGCACTGTCCGTGTGTGTGACTGGCAACAGTCCTCTGATATCAGACCGCCATGGCAAAGGGGCTCCGGTGGGCCAAGGGCGGCTCGTCGTCCAGCAATCCCGCACAGCACCGTCACAGGGATGCTGCGAGGCGAAACTTCAAGGCACAGTTGTCGGGTGGTGGGCGGCCGGCTGGCGCGGGCGATGGCGGGAATGCGGGTGCGCGCGGCCTTACAACTACCGCGCTCAAGCGGCACGACGGCGAGGAGGGCATGCTGCCTGCCACGCTCGAGGCTGTGGGCGCCGGGCCGGGCAATCTCTTTGCCGGAATCACACGCCACATGAACTCGGGACTCGAGAGCCATCGCGAGGCGTGTGCGGTTCTTGCCGCGGTGCAGGAGCTCATACGCGAGCAGGGCCTTGGCGAGTCGGAAACTGCCTACTTTGGCGCACTAATGAACGCCGCAGAGCAGCAAGCCTCCCCGGCGGCTGATGGAGCGGCTGGCGAGGGTGATGGCGAGCGGATGTCGGAGGAGGCCGGACGGAGGCGTGCGCTTGCTGCTATTGGCCAGCTTCTTGCGCTTGTGCTGCCTCGTGTGCCGCCTGCCACTCTGCGCTCACACTTTCTTGAAACATCGGCCGTGTTTGCGCGCGTGCTGGAGGGATTGGGATCAGCTGAGGACGACGAATCATCAGGTGCTGCCGCCAAGCACTTTGTGGGTTGTGTCGGCGTTCTGCTGCAGTCGCTGCAGGGCGCACAGTGGGCTCACGCGGCGGCAATGCAGGCGTGCGGTCTCATTATTGCCGCTGCCGGCGACGAACGGCCCAAGGTGTGTCTACTTTGCTGTTCGTGCAATGTTTGTCGGGAAGACTTTCACGACCCTGCTCATTTTGTGCTCCAGACACCGCACATCGTCGTGTGTGCCCTGTATTGATCACTGTGCTTGTTTTGTCGGCTGCAGATTCGCAAGCGAGCCCAGGACGAGCTGCACGCGCTCCTCGTGACCCCCCCGCCGCCCATGGTGCAGCATCCTGCCAGCGCCGCAGTCGCGCAGCACATCCAGGCGTCGCTGGGGGACGGCACTTCCCCAGCCGCCCTCCACGCAGCCAACTTCGCCAAGCGGGTGCTGCCCATGCTCCCGCAGTCTGGCGTCAAGGCCGTGTGCGAGGGTCTCTTGCGTCTCGTTGCAAGTGCACAGCCTGTTGCGTACTCTGTTGGCATGGATGCCATTGGCGCACTGTTTGATGCGGCGGTGGACCCGTCGGCGGGCGCTGCTGGCCTCACCCCCGCTCTCAACGCGCAGCTGCTCTCCGCCCTCGCCCAGTTCCAGCCGAGCATTGACGATGCTCAGTCGCTCGGCGCCTGGCTGGCGACCGTCACCCGCGGCCTCCGCTCCCTTGCCCCCCGCGACGAAGATCTCTGCATGGCGAACGTCGCGCGTTTTGTTGCCGCGGTTGTTCCCGTTCTTCTCGCCGAACGCAGCGATGTCTCATCTGCGGCCGGTACAGCGCTCTTGGGTATGGTGCGAGATGCTCTTGGCGCGTGCCCAAATGCTCTTGTGCGCCACGCGTCGCAGGGTCTGTCCGGACAGGGCGAGGCCTCAGATAACCCCCTTGAGGCGATCGTTGGCAGCCTGGAGGCCGGCTTGAAGTTCAGGTACCAGCCTGCGTGGGCGTCTGTCTTTGCCGCCGTTGCTGCCCTCTTTGATGCGCTTGGGCCGCACGTCGAGCGCGTCTGCTCCACCCTCCTTTCGGGGCTCATTGCTCTCCGCCTCAGCCGCGGGTTCAAGCTCAGGCCTGAGGTTGAGGCGGCAATCGGAGCGGCGGCGCGGGCGGTCGGACCGCGGGTGTTCCTGCGCCTTGTTCCACTTGACATCGACTCTGAAGAGTAAGTTACGTGGATGTAACACTCGAATCACGCGATGGCTCCTGTGTTGTACTTTGTCCCCCGCGCCCCCCAAACACACACACACACACACACACACACTGTATATGGGACATGTGCCTGTTCTCTTTTTTAATTTGGCCTGTTCTATGTTTTTTATTATGTTTTTCGGTTCCGCACTGACCGTATGTGCTCGTGACTACCGCGGGCGATCAATTTGCGCCCAGGAACCAGACGCAGTTTCCGAAGGGCTTTCTCGTCCCGCTGCTCAAGGACAACATTCGACGTGCCGAGCTCTCATTTCTGTCGTCGCAGCTCCTTCCCCTCGCCGGTCGATGGAGGGACCGCGCAATGGCGCTTGTCTCCGAGGGACGCGAACTCGAGTCGCGCCCGTACAGCCTGCTGTATGTGCAGATCTGGGCGCTGGTGCCGGGATTCATGGCCCACTGCACGGACTGTGCCGAGGTGCGTGGCTATTGCTGCCGTAATGCCACAGTTGTTTGTGCGGAGTTGCAGTTTAAGGATAGACCGGCTTGTGCAAACACGTAATTTGAACCATGATCCCCCACTCTGCGGGCATGTTTGTTTGTGTTTGTGTTGAACTGACTTCCTGCGCTTTCTGCCACTCTCATATGTTCATTCAGTCGTTCAAGTCAGTCGCAAAGGCGTTTGGCGTGGCCCTGTCGGATCGCGCTGAGCTGCGTCAGGTGGTCTGCCGTGGACTGACGGTGGCTATTGCGAATGCTCGCGCATCAGCAGAGTCCACCGATGGCGATGCACAAAGTAGGGCAAGGGGTGCCGCAGCTGTTGCTGCTATTGCCCGCTTTGGGCAAAACTTTCTCCACGCGCTCTTCAAGGCCTACCTCGCCGAGCCTAAGCCGCACATTTTGGACGCTGTTGCTGCATTCGTGCAAATTGCAGACCCTCCGGTGTGTGACCATCAGTGCTAGCTCTCATGCTATGACTCAAGGCCGTGTGTGCATGCAGTGGGCTTTGATGGTGCCCATCTGCAGAAACTAACAAGCATGTTGTCTGGTGTGTGTACTTTGCTTGCGGTGTGCAGCTGCTCAATTCATTCTTCAAGACCGCCGTGAAAAATCTTGTCGACGCATCCGTGAGTGACGGTCTCACCCCGGAGGCACGTGACCGCCGCCACAGCATGATGGACCTCACGTCAACAATGATCAACAGGCTCGATGCCGAGGGACTGTCTCTTGTGTGCCGTGTGCTGGGCCCGCAGCTGCTCGTACGTATGCCGCCGACCACGTGATTTCCCGATTATCCCGACCGCCCCTTTTACTCCCTTGTTTTCTTTGACGATGCCGTCATGATGTGCGTGGAATTAATCCCTCTTGGTCTTCACTCTCCTGCTGTTCTTGTTCAGGACTCGGACGGTGTGTTGCAGAAGAAGACATACAAAGCGCTGACAATTATTTGCCGGAGCGAGTTTCCCAGTGTCGCTGCTTTTGCATTGGAGAATATTGGCTCCATTGGGAAAACGGTTGTGGATGCACTGGGAGCGCTGCATGGGTCTGCAAAGAAGGTATGTAGGCCGGTCTAGAGTGTGATACTGTACTGTCCTACACACTGTCATGCTGATTGTCACACACACACACACACCACACCACACACGTTTGCTCCACATATTCAGCTGCGCTTTCGGTGTCTGCTTGCCGTTGTGTCGCGGCTGGGCGACGGCGATCTCGTTCTCATTGCGCCCGTGGTCGGTGAGGCTGTGCTGGGAGTGAAGGAAAGCGGCGAAAAGGCGCGCAATGCGGCCTTTGACCTGCTCATCGCAATGGCGAATCGCATGCGAGCGGCAGGTGACGCGGGCGTGGCAGCATTCGAGTGCGACGGGGCAGAAGGTGTGTGGTCGTGCTCATCTGCGGGCTGTCCTTTCAGTCTCCAAGGCACCCCCTGATGCGCACTGGGGTTGATGCAGAGGGTTCCTTCTGTGTACTGTTTGCTGACCCATCCATGTCTCCGCGCATCCACATTCACACACACGCGCGCGGCTGTACATAACACCACTTATCACACACCACACACCGCCACATTGCGCAGTCACTCCGTCCTTGGGAGAATACTTCCGCATGGTCGTCGGGTCTCTGCAGTCGAGCGTGCCCCACACTATTAGTGCATCCATTGTGGCGCTGTCGAGGCTTATTTACGAATTTAAGAGTGGGTTTGGATATCTCATCTATTGTGCTGGTTTTAAGGAAATGCAGTTTTATTTTTTGTTTGTCAATTACTTTTGTTAATTGCACACGTCTGGGTGATGTTGCGAAATAATGGGAAAGCACTGCCTGCCTGTACCAACAAGCGCAAACGCATGTATGCATGCTTATATGCACGTGTATGCGATCATGTGAGTCCTGACTGCCCGGTGGGATCCTCGCAATCGCCGCTTGCAGACGACGTCCCGGCCGACTCCCGCGATGAGCTCATCCGGGGTGTCATTGCCTTTTTGGCGTCGCCCAGCCGTGAGATTGTGCGATCTGCGCTCGGTTTCGCAAAGGTTGCGATTGTCATTCTGCCCCAAGCGGACCTCCATCGGACAGTGCCCTCACTGGTGCGTATGTGCGTGTTTGTGCAAGTTGTGAGGGCATGCCATCTCTATTGCTGTTGCTGTTAGTGTACTTCACTGAGTGTCATGCACTTCTTTCTCGATTCTTTTCTCATTTGCTTTTGATTTGCTTACTGGCGAATGTGCTTTTCAATTGTCAGTCGCCCTAGCTTTCTCGCTTTTGCACTTCGCTCCTCTCCCCCGTGTGGTCCATATTGGCTTGAATCTTACGTATCTTGCTCTCTCCATCCTCCTCCACCATTCTATCATACGTGCGTTCGTGCACATGCAGATGGGCGCTCTGTCCAGCTGGACGGATGAGGCCCGCAATCACTTCAAGCACAAAGCCCGCGTCATCATGGAGAGGCTTGGACGGAAGATTGGGTGCGTGTGGCCCATACTGTCCCAGATATGTGTGCGCTTCCTTAGCGGCAAGGTTGGGCTATCGCACAAAACAACCCTGGGCGCTCACTCATGCACATTGTGTCCGTGACATCGCAGGTTTGACGCGGTGGAGGCGTCCGTTCCCGAAAGCCACCGCAAGCTGCTTGCAAATATCCGCAAGACAAAGGAGCGGGAAAAGAAGCAGAAAGCGCGCGTGGCGGCGGGGGAGGCTACGGTGGGTCCTGTGCTTCTTTGTGTCCATATTTTGCGTCATAACAGCCGCACAGCCGGTGTGAGCTCCGGATGAGTCTCAGATTGTGATTGGTGTGTTTCTCCAGTCTGACTTGTGTATGCTTGGTGCGTGTTTCGGGCGCAGGAGCCGGAAAAGAAGGACAAGAAGACCAAAACGCAGACAGAATACGAGCAGGCCTTCTACGGCTCCGAGTCGGAGGATGATGATGACGACGGCGTGGCTGAGGAAGACGAACCCCAGCAGCCGCGTCGCAAGGGGAAGGTGGGCTTGCCTATCCCACTTTGCTGCTCTCTTTCTTGTGGGGTTCATTGCGCCAAACGACAACGACACTTACCTCAATCCGATCTATTTCTCGCTCTCTGTCTTTTTTGCACTGTTTCGCTCTTCTCGTTTTGCCAGCACTCTCTTAACCTCCATTCTTAAAGCACTTTACATGAGACGCTTCTCCCTTCCAATTTTTTTTGTCGTGAATTGTGTCTGTTCGGTATTTTGCTTGCACATTTGTTCGCAACTGACATTTCATGTGTCTGGTATGACAGGGCGCACCCGCGTGGATCAGGGAGGACGAAGAGGGCGACGCTCCCCTTGACTTTCTTGGCGCCGGCGTTGTCAGCCGTGTTGTCTGTGGGTACCGTTGGTGCAATGCGTGCTGTGCGGCAATATGGATATAAGGAGAGGGCCTCTGATCCCCTCGTCTTGTGCCGGTTATGGGCAGTGCACGTGACTCAAATGCCACCGCACATCACCTGCATGCGGTATTATCATACTTACCGTTTACGTAGCCAGCGATGCTATCCATTTGGTTTTAGTGCCTTTCCGTACAATACCCGTACTTACCCCCCACCTCGCCCACTACCATGCGTTTGCTTCTCCAGCTACGAAGCCGCGCCGCGCTCCTGCGGACGGCGCGCGCAGGCGGAATCCATTTGCCGTTGGTGATGACGGGCGCATCGTCGTGTCTGACCTGGACGGCGCCCCATCCGGGGGTGCGATGGAAGTCGATGCGCAGGGGAGTCACGTGGGCGCGGCGCGGCAGAAGCGGAAGCGTGACGATGACCGCGATGACCACTCTGCCCCAGCAAAGAAGCATGCGGGCGCGCCGGGATCACGTGACGACCGCCCCACGCGCGACCAGCCGCAGCAGCGTGGGGGCCACGGTGCAAAGGTGGGCTTGTGTTCTGTGTTGTTGTGTCTAATGATTGCACACTGGGTGGCGTGTGTACATTGTGCTTGTGTTCTGTGCGTTTCGGTGGAAACTCTGGGCATTCGTATGTGATGTGAGCGTCTTGAAATCACTCATGGAAAGGTCATGTTTGCATCCACTTTGGTGGATATATACAGAAACGTGATGGGGACACCAAAAAGTCCGGGAAGCTCGAGCCGTATTCGTATGTGCCGCTTCAGCCGACGCAGTTGAACAAGCGGTGAGCACCGAAAAGTGTCTACCTTTCGTGCTCGTTGTTGTTTGTTCAGAGCTTGAAATGCGTGCATCTCTCCGTGAGGTCGCTCGCTCTTCTCTCGCTAATCTCTCTCTCTCCTTCCTCTGTGGTACGCAGTCCAGGAGGCCTTCGTGCACCCACCTAACACCCGACTTTATCACCTCACCTTCCATCCACCCCATCCACCTCCCATGCTCTCTCCCCTCCCTCTCTTCCCTCGGTCGTTCACTCGCCAATCACTGAACATAGCAACCGGAGTCGCGCTTCTGGTCGATTTGCCGGCATTGTCAAGGCAGCCCAGGCCGGGACTGCAAAGGGACTGCGGGCAGCCAAGAATGCGGCCAAGAGATGATGGGGCAGAGTGTTGCTGTCGTCCGCCGCTGCGTGTCACGCGCATTCCCCTCCCGTGAGATGGGCATGGCATGGGCTAAGCGCAGTAACTTTACGCTATGATGCCGCTGTCAATAATGAACGAAATTGGTTGACAACTAACCTTACTAAAATACGGGTGATCCCAATCAATCAAAAATCACACAAATGCATTCAAGTAATCGGGTCAAGCCATGTGCTTGTTTTTGTTTTGTTTTTATAAGAGGCGAAACACTCGCTTCATTCCTAGACGCACAACCATATCATCAACAATTTCCAACAAACACAAATCCAAAACGCGCTGCCCATACACAGCACAAACGCAAACTCAGATAGCCCGCAAAACATACACACTCTTTACCACAACACGGCATTCGCGGCAAGCGCGTCTAGAGCAGAGAACATCACGATCCCGTCAAATCAAACCTATTCAACCAACAATGACCTTCGTGTCGTTCTCAATAAACTGGTACGGCGGCACCTCGAGGTTGAGCGGGGCGGGACCCTGGCGAATGCGGCCGGATGCATCGTAGTGGGACCCGTGGCAGGGGCAGAAATACCCGCCAAAATCACCGGCGTTCGAAATGGGGACGCAGCCGAGGTGAGTGCAGATGCCCAGCACGACGAGCCACTCGGGGTTCTTGACGCGCGACGCATCCGACTCGGGGTGGCGGAGTTCGGCCACGGGGACGGCGTTGACCTCTGCAATCTCCTCTGCGCTGCGGTGGCGCACAAACAGGGGCTTTCCTCGCCACTTGAGAACGACGTTGCGGCCCTCGGGGATGTTGGTCAGATCCACCTCCACCTTGGCAAGCGCAAGCACATCCGCAGACGCGCTCATCGTGCTCAGAAACTCAGTCTGGAGCAGCGATAAGCAATGAAGCAGAGGCACGGGCGAGACGACAGGGAGAACAACAAGGCATGTCCGTCAGAAGGAGAGTTGTCGATGGTACTAAGGCACAAAAATACAAAGTCCTGTCCGCAGCATCCTAGCATCTTTCACACACACGCACGCACACACGCACACACGCACACACACACAGTAAATTGCATCACACTTCGTCAAATTACACCGCAATTTGCACACACGCCAAGTCCAACGCAAAGCAGACACCGGATGCCCTGCCAATAACCCTACTGGCCACTGGCTCAGTGGGGGACACACCACTCGGTGCACCATGCAAACAAACACCACTGGGATGCACTTGGCGCACAGTCCCACCACAACCCACCACCATAGTCTTGACAGTGGTGGCGGCAACCAGGCCTCCGCCGCCAACAATCATGTAAGTAAACGCCTTGCGCGCGCTCTCGTCGGGGGACGACCGCCGGTATGCGCTGAAGTCGGGAAAGTCGACCTGGTGCGAGGACATGAAGCGCACATGGCTCTTGCCTGCACATACACACACATTTATGTATATATATATTATATATATATATATATATGCATACACATACATACATACAAAACATACACACCAAAATGAACAACACACGCACGAAAAATGCAAATGAGAAGAAAGAAACGGAGCATGGGTGAGACGACTTCACCCCATTTGCCAATATGAGCCGTGATTTTCCGTGATCATAATAACGCCCACATGTTTGCCACAGAGTGAGACGGAGACTGTCGCGCTAAAGCCACCACAGCGGCCGTGCAGCATCCACAAAGCACAAAGATAGATACCAGTGCGGTATACACAAAATGCTCACAGAGACCCTTTGGCCGACGGAGGGGCACATAAAACAATAAAAACAAAGCTTTGAGAAAAGAGCATTGTTTTCGTGTGGGTTTTTGGGTTGAGGAGAGCCTCACACATCCAAAGAACAGAAAGAGGAACTCGGGAGAAAACAATCCATCAAGATGAATGAACTCGCTGACATTCTCCATTGGTCGGAAAAATCACCTCATAAACAAGCAGACAAATAAACACAGGTAAGGGGAGCGATGAAGAAAAAGGAAAACACAGGCGGTATATCATGACCAGACTCCAAGAAGACGACGAGAAAGGGAGGCAAACAAAACACAAGACTGACTTCGGAAACACAAAACACGTGGAACTCTACAAAGAATACAACTGGGAAAACGACATAATATTTCTTTAAAATTCTGCTGTGAAACGCAAACTAAAAACCACCAAAAAATAACGATAATAAACAAGCAAAGACATACGAAGACCGAAATATTCTCCAAAATTCAAAACACAAAAGCCTCGTCTCATTTTCAAAATAAAATCAAAAATAAATCCATGCGGACCATGTCATGCATACAGAGAGGAGAGGAGAAGAGAAGCAGGCAATATCATCGTTGCTGCAACGCGCACACACGCACACACACCGTAAAGGGCAGAAACGGCAGAAATATTTGCATTGGCGGGGGCATTGCCGCCGCGGGCGTCCCTTCCAAGAGCAACAGAAGCGGCGGCGGCGACGCTCTTCTTGGCAGCGGCGTCGATGGACGGAGACGGAGATGCAGACGAGGCAACGGCGCGCGACGTCGCTGTCAGTCCCCGCGCGAGCGAGGTGGTCGCCCGAAACGAATACATTCTTGCTCTCTTCACGAATCACACGTGGCACAAAGACGCGGATATGACAGTCAACTATTTTCCCAATGGATATAGCTGTTATTTGGCAGCGTTGGAGGGCTGGATTGGTGTTTGTGTGCGTGTATGTGTGTGCATGGTGTGCGTGTGTGCGTCGGTGGCGCTGGACACTGAGTATGACACTCTCTGCTGTCACAGCGGTCTGTGATTGTCGGCGTGCGAGGGACGGTAGTAGTTATTCCCTTACTTCCA
This sequence comes from Pigoraptor chileana, assembly GCA_943704495.1. Taxonomy (NCBI): domain Eukaryota; class Filasterea; order Ministeriida; family Capsasporidae; genus Pigoraptor; species Pigoraptor chileana. The sequence continues at coordinate 1,728 of CALSCR010003945.1, read as the reverse complement.
TACATACTACAATACTTAATTAAATCTGGCTCACCATGTATGCAATCTGCTGAACAGGTATACAAATAAAATTCCTAATAAGTACATTTTCCGGATATGCATCACGTGACATTTGCCACGTGACCTCAACAGTCATTGTGGCGGTTGCCGTTTTGCTTTTGTAAAAAAGCAATTGCTGTGATAAGACATAAATCATTAATGGCTTCATTTTCATCCTAATCACGCTGAATAGTGTGAGGCCCACTTCGTTTTAGTTTCGCCACGCCGGTGCGGCACCCGCGGCCATGCGTGCGGCCATTCCATCGCGCAGTACTGGCAGTGGCAGGGGCAGTGGTAGTGGAGGCAGCGGGGGCAACAGAACTCGCCCACGCTCAGACGACGCCCCCAAAAGTGGCCGCGATGGTCGCTCTGCTCATGCCGCTCATGAAAGGAAGCACGTGACAGACGATACCATCCGCCTGTCAAACGACCTGGAATCATTCGGCCTGTTTGATGCGCGTGACGCAGCCCAAATTCTATCGGCGTCAACAACAACCTGTAGGGTCCGTCTGCCCGACGCGAGGAAGCGTCGCGGTGGTGGTGCACCGGCAACTCCAGCACTGTCACGGGTAGCCGACCGTGCAAAGATGCGTCTTCTGCCGCCTGTCCCCGTGAGCGTCCTTGGAGCCGAGGGCGGTGACCATGCGGAGGATGGGCAGGATGGGCTGGTCGTGGCTGTGTTTGGGTCATTCCCTCTGTCGCCGTCTGGGCTTGCGGTGCCTGCAACAGGGAATGAGGCTCTTGTGCCGACGGTACCCACGCAGACGCGGCGCGCATGGGCAAAACTGCCTGTCCCTGCATCCACTGACGTGCAATTGGAGTCTGCAATCACACCCGTGCGCACCTTGGGCCTTATCAACGCAGGCAACCAATGCTTCGCACATGCTGTGCTTCAATCACTGGTTACTTCACCGCTGATATTCGCGTCACTGCGGGACACTTTGCGCCGCGGCGAAGGCGGTGATGGCGCATTGCATTTTGGTCCCGTGACGGCCGCGGTGGCCCGCTTTCTTGCCGAGTACGCGACAGCGGCATACAAGGACAGCGGCCGTCTCGGGGCTGTGCGGGATCGTCCCCTCGCTCCCTCGTATATATTTGATGTCCTGCATGAGCAAAACTTCACAACCAAGGTTGGCGTCACGGCCGCTTTTTGATTACTTTGTCTTGTTTGCATTCGCAAGACCCTGATAATTATCGTGCTTTATTTCTTTGACACGCACGCGCACAGGGGCGTCAGGAGGACGCCGAAGAGTTTCTGAGCTACTTGCTGGACGGGCTTGACAGTGAGCTTGTGGCTGGTGCACGGCACGCCGATGGAGACAACGGCTGTGGGGCCGACGGGCAGCGCGCGGGCAGCGAGCCCCTCCCGCAGCCCCGTCACGACAAAGCCCCCCACTCCAGGGCGGACGACGACTGGGAGGAGGTCGGGCGGCGCAACCGCACATCCACGCGGCGTGTGGCGGGATTCGCGGCGGGTGCAGAGGGGGGCTTTGTCGCGCTCTCCGCTGTGGATCGGCTTTTTGGTGGCCGCCTCCGATCGGTCGTCCAGCGACGGGGATCAAAGGCATCCATCACTGTACAGCCGTTCAGAGTGCTACCTCTGGACATCCAGGTGTGGTGTGTGCCTTGATTGTGTTGTGTGTTGTGTTGTGTTGTGTTGTGTTGTGTTGTGTTGTGTTGTGTTGTGTT